>JAQJVL010001686.1:0-18713 GCA_035578905.1 Stictocephala bisonia | reverse complement strand
TACCATAATGGTACCAATACTGGACAGTAACGGTTTTAACGAGTTTTGATAAAACAATTATTTTTTTTAATTTTATACTCGACATTACAAATATAGTGATGCAAGTGTGAAAAAAGAATGCGATATTGCATGCAAGTTTTTAAGACGTTTGTTTTAAATGTGTGTTAAAAATGTGTCGTATAAAACATTGTTGCTATTTTTTATACGTATTGTTTTCATAGTAACTTTTATATCGTGATAAAATAAACATGGCTGCAATGTTATTAAGGGTTTACATAGTTGTGAATGAATATTGTAAAATTATCTTCCGCACAAAGAAACGGTGGAGTTTAAATCAATTCTCTTAGACTAACACACCTAAAATTAATTCTAATTCCTTCTCATGTTTTATATGTTATTTTTTTAAAAAACAAAACGCTATTTTCTTGGACGTGTTTCTTTCGGATAAAAATATTACCAATTGATTACGAAAAGTCCTTCGCGCTTTGAGTAATATAGTAAAAAAAATCTATTACTTGTAGTATTCTTTCTTTATGCTATTTGGTTTTTTAGTTGCTTTAAGCATTACATTTAGTTTATTGATGTAATTATAATTTGAATTGATCATCAACCTCTTTTACTTTATTTTATATATAAAAAGAATCATTTGATGATTTATGTACTAAACGCAACAACAAATAAACTCGTATTATCATGTTAAATATAGCGAGCATCGATGTTAAAGTTAAACTAATGTAAAATGTACTAAATTCTGTAAAACAAATTTAAAGTACTTTTTCTGTTACTTCAGTACTACACTACTGTTGTAACATCATATACTTGACACAACAATTCTTTTTTACGGAAAACATTTTTTCCTCTGTGGCCAAGAAGAAACCCTCGCCAGATGTCGAATGAATGGATGAAAGTGTTCCAAAGGATGATATATGGTGGGGAATTGTTTTCTTTACGCCATAAAAAGATTCATTTGTGCTGAGATTAGAGGACTTCTGCGATATCACTCAAAAACTCCTCCTCTCTACGTAGTGTAATATTGGAAGGTAAATTACATTAGAACTTGTTTGCAACTAACAGTTTAGTTAGATTCAGGAGTTGTAAATTATTTGTTGAAAATCTGTAATGTAATAATAATATAACAACAATTACAGTCCGTATAAAAAATACATTAAATATATTTTTCAAAAAATTATTGGCTTCATTTGTCGTAAAAACACTTGAAAAATTGAAATTGCGTTTCTATTTTATTATGTGTTTGGCCATAGCACAATCTTGCTTGTGCCATAATGATATTCATACAAATGAATTTTGATAAAAAAAACCAACGGTAACTTGGTAAAAGAACCTGAACATACAGGTCTGATGAAAAAAGAGAGCTCATTTTAAATGAGTGATTCAAGTGTAGGCATAGACAGGCCAACTTATCAAAACAGTGATGGCTGTACTTCGCACGGTCTGATAGGGCCATTTGCAAATAAAAGTAATAAAAAAGTAATAAAAACACGGCAAATATTGGCTGTGCCTTTTTAACTTTAGATTACAAGTTTATGTAAGGTGTTGGTTTTATGTATATTTGTGTGTATTGTCTGGGTTAAGTTAGGTTATGGCTATACTGTTGCTAGGTAATGACAAAATACAAGTTTTAGTTTTTGAAACATAGGCTTAATCATATTTAGTTCAAATCAAATTCAAAACAGTTTAAATTGTTATAAAGAACATAATTTGCCATGGTTTTGTCATTGTCCACCAAAACATCAGAAGCATGAGAGTTAATTTTCATTTATTTTTAACCTGAGTTGTCAATATTAAAAACCTTACCAAAAATTATTGTCTTTACATAAATCTGGATAAAGGAATATGAACAGAATATTTACCAAATCTCATATTATTATTCTTATTTTAGTACAAATGAAACTTTGGAGCTGGAGGAGTGGCTGTTTATGTACATAACAGCTTTACTGATGTAATTTTGTCTAATATTAGTTTTATTTCTGTTTTATGTCATGGAATTATCTTTTAAAATGTTTAGTTTAAATTTCAAATGGTTTATTATACGAGATATAGATATAGATAACAACAAGAAACACCTTTTTTATTACTGAGTTAAAAAAGCTATGTATCTAGTCATGATGTTAGGGTATGCAATAACCTAATAGTTATAAGTGATTTAAATTTAAAAATTTAGGAAGAAAGTAGTTTAATTGATGAATATAAACTTACAATTTCATGTAATGGACTGGAATCCATAACAAACACACCTACGCGAATCACAGATAGATCACAAACTTGCATTCATCATGTAATTTTTAAGATAAGAGACAAAAATAAAGTAATAGCACAAGCCGCCATGATAGATTGTGGTATAACAAATCATTTTCTGTCAGCTGTTTGGAAGCGGGGGTGGGGGAGAGGAGTAGATCTAAATACAGCGAAGGTCAAGCAAGTGGCTGTCTCTTATCACATTAACCATGACCATCTTAATACTCTGCTTGATAGAGCTGACTGGGAAGAAGTATTTAAGGAACAAAACGCTTTAAACGCATTTGACAAATTTTATAGTATTTTAAATTATTTATTGACTAAAAGTAAGAAATCAGAGTCAACAAATTAAAAATATAGTGAAAATAAAGCCTTGGATTGATGAATGTACCTGTAAGTGAATAAAGACAAGAAATTTATTATTAAACAGAACTAGGATTGAACTTAATAAGAAAGTACTTACTCAAAATTATTAAGAGTACAAAAATAAGCTAAATTCAGATATTCATGAGTTGAAAAATTATTAATAACGTTACCTTTTAGAAAATAACAAAGGGAATATGAAAGAAAAAACCTGGAGGGGTTTTAAATGAAATTACAATGCAAAAAATTAAAACAAATTCTTCTATAGCATTGGAAATTAATAATAAGCATGAAACAGATCCTCATATTGTTGATAACGAATTTAACGAATATTTTTTATCAATTGCTAATAGTCTAAGCCCAAAGCACAGCAAGCCTACTAATTTGAACGAAGTAACTTTTAAAAACTGTTTTATAGAACGTTGTATTTTGAAATCGATATTTCTGAGTCCACTTTCAGAACAAGACGTATGTAAAGTAATAATTGCCATTTAAAGAATGGAACTTCATGTGTTAATGATGGGATTAATGCACAAATTATGAAGAGACATTACAATAAAATTATTAGCATTTTAACTTGTAATTAACTTGAGTTTTGAAACAAGCGTTTTCCCAGAAAAATGAAAGAAGCAGTTGTATATCTATTTATAAAAAAGATTCAAAATTGAACAGCGACAACTATAGGCCAATATCTTTACTGTCCACCTTTTCTAAGATAGTTGAGATGCTAGAAAAGCATAAATTGATGTTAAAAAAAAAACAAAAAAAAAAAAAAAAAAAAAACAACAATTGTTTTAGTGATAATCAATTTGGTTTTAGACAGGGCATGAATACAGAATCAACGCTATGAATCTGGTATTAATAACGGAAAAAGAGTTAGTAGTCTGTTCTTGGATATTACTAAGGTATTTGGCATGGTAGATACGAAATCTTACTAAAAAAACTTTGCTGCTGATTGAGAGGAGTATATGAATGGTTTCAGAGTTATTTATCAAATAGAAACAATGCGTAAGAGTGAGTGGGGTTTACAGTGGGGGGGAGCGGGCTACTTAAATAATTAAAATCCGTAATAGATTTACAAAAACGACTTATAATATTAATAAGTAAAAAAACATAGAACAGAAACAACTTTTCCAATTTGTTAATGCTGGAGTATCAGATGGGGAAGACAAAGGTTGTTAGACATTTACCATCATTACGTGAAAATTACCAATCACGACGTTTCGAATTAGTAAAACCCAGCCCTTTTCAAGTGCTAAAAACTAAATTACATCTACACAAACATGTTATAAAACTACGTTCTTAAACTAATAAACTTATCTACACTAACAATTATCTACATTTTAACCAAGGTCATAGAATGGGGTACAACAAAATGAACTTCTGCTAAATATAAAAATGATTCAATCTCACCTCGTGACTGGGACGTCTAGACGCCATCGGCACTGCGGGTCGTAAGACTTCAGCATTTTGTAATATTTGATTATTGTATTGTTTTATTCCTAATAATTGTTGTCTTTTCATGTTAAAATGTAATTGTAATAGTTAATTAGATTGGATAGTAGTCTCGGTCCTTCTGAGTCACATATATCATTTTTGTGCATGCTTAATGTTATTTTAAATTAATATTGTTTTTCAGGTACCATATATTTATTTAATTTATGATTAGTTAATGTAATCTCATTTCAGTCTGATTTGAATATTAATTTAATTGTGTTTTAAAATTTTTTCGTTGATATCGTGACCATGGCAGCGCCTTATTGGTTATATTAATTGAACCCTGTAAACATTTTTATATCTAGCAGAAGTTCATTTTGTTATACCCCATTCTTTGATATAGGTTGAAATGTAATTACTAATGTAGATAAGTTTATTAGTTTAAGAACGTAGTTTTATAACATGTTTGTGTAGATGTAATTTAGTTTTTAGCACTTGAAAAAGGAAGGGTTTTACCAAATCGAAACCTCATGATTGGTAATTTTCATGTAATGATGGCAAATGTCCATCAACCTTTGTCTTCCCCAACTTTTCCAATTTTTGATCAACTAAAAATGTTGCCTGTAAGACATATGTTTGTATATAAAGTTTTACAAATTTTGTATTGCCGAAGCAGAAATAGGGCAGGCTAAATGAGTACAGGACAAAACTGCGCAGCGCAACAGATGCGATTGTACCTAAGCCAACTAACACTTATTTTACCAAAACCTATAATTATCTAGCCTCAAGAATTTTTAACAAATTGCCTAATAGTATTTGCATTGAAAATAATAGAGCAGTCTTAAGGAAAAATTAAGATGATGGCTTACTGTTACCATTGACCATTAAGTAGAGCAGTTACCATAGACTCAGAATAACTGATTTTTCTAGACCATAAACCTTTAGTATCCAGGAGAAAAGCTGATTTCGATCAGAAACTGTTATAAACAATAACCTGGCCATGGCCTATTATGGCCTATCAACCCTATAGGGCATGACCATATCTCGTTAAATAAGCTTCATTAAGGCTATTTCCTCTGATTATAATCACTATATTTCGAGATTATTAGAAACCAGAAACTAAAAAGCACAGGTCCTTTGCAGTATTGTTATTGCAAAATATTATCATACAATGATACTGCACGTCGAGCTTTTATATCGATATAATGGGTTAGGGAACATTGGGGAGAAGGATAAACAAGGGTAGAAAACGACCCCGTAGCAAGGCACAGGCAGTTGCCTGGTATAAAATACACGAAAAAAATCAGTATAGTAATTTAATAAAATTACTCTACTGATTTTAATAAAATTTAGATTTAATCTTGCCGATATGATTTCCATGAACCATGTATAAAACGTGTTTCTGGTTGTCAAAGTTCTTTTATCATATATCCACTTTTTATAACCTTGGAACACATTTGATTTTTTTACTGACCTAGTAAATGTTATAATTTCTATGCCTTATGGAGAATGTTCCAATTTTCATAACTTTATAAATTCATTATGATTTGTTTTCAATGAACATAGAGCAAGTTTAAAATAGCCACAATTATAACTATCTCAATGTTACTCGTACTATCGATAAAATATATTTTTAATTTTTTCAATTGATTCCGAAATCTTTTACGACATATAGCTGTTAAGACGTAGAGAATGCGTTTATCTTGTTGTCATGGGTTTGTTGTATATATTAGTATTTCTTTCTTTATTCTTTTGTGAACCCTCCGGTCTGAGGTAGGTGAGCGTGGTTTACCGAAATCGATCACCGTAATATTTGTACATTTTGTCCTTATATTGTAATACACTTGTGTCGTGTGACGTTGACTTGTATTGTATTCATGCATGGATAGTCAACATACATATATGTCGTTGTCAAAAGGATTCTTTCCTGTTTATTTGTAATATAATATTTGTCGTGTATCACCATTACCGGTAACACTATAGTCCGCCAAGGCCAATGCATTTCCTGTAGATACGCGTATGTGCTGCCATCTAACGGCGAATATTTAAAAAAATAAGTTCAACGACTATTTGTAGTACTATTAGCCCAGCTGTTTGTTAGTCACTAAAGCGTGTGCTGGAGATAGACAGAGAGAGGGACGAAGTAAGATAGAGGGAGAGAGACCGCTGGCGCTACCTGTGAAAACCTAACATGAACTAATTTCACCAAACAGAAAACAAGGCTTTACGAGATCTAATATGAGTGGTCAGTCCTATTGTTCCTATAGTCAATGACAATACTTATATTTTCACTATTTTATTTGTAAATAACTATATCTGTAAGCATTGAATAATATATTCTAATATGATAGTATTATGTGACCGGTTTCAGTCCACCCAAGCAGTTCATTTGACAAAGGTGAGAGTAGTCTAGCCCTGGCCTACGTCTCTCTCAATTATTGGTAAAAAGTATAAAAAATAAGTTTTTTCAAACTTGTTTGTCAAGTGTTTCTTCAAAACACTTATGGTGTGATTCTTTTGTAGCACTACAACGGGGGCGAAACCTACTATTTTAAATCAAGTACGTTTGGCCAGCCACGAACAATAAATGCTATAACTAATGTACTAATGTTTACTAATTGTTGATAATCCCTTCTTTCTGCAGCTTAACAAAAAATCACCACCTTCCCAACTTTCCCAAAAAATCATCAATTTTGGTATAGTGGACCAAGGTGGTTTACTGATGAAAAAAAAATTAAATTTATAGGCCACTAAAATAGACCTTTCATAGTAGTACAGCAATGAAAATAAATACAAATTATTTTCAGTTTTTTTTTTTATTTCTACTTAAAATAAAAAAATATTTATGATCTTTTATCTAATTATATATTGACCTGTGCGTGAACTTTATTTAATGAGGGAAGTACTGACCTTTGGCTGATTTAGTGGTTTGAAACGGTGGACCTTGCCCCACCCACCCGCTCACCCCATACACGTACCCAAGGTACAAGCTGCGTGTTTAAAAAACAAGGTTACACGTTTAGGACTAAATAAATGGTTAAAACTCCTTTATTTGCTGTATTTTTTAGTTCACGCACTGGTATTTTATCAGATTGTCGACCAGGAGAAAATTCCAGGCATCAAATTAATTACAGCAGACTAATACCGTTGCGCAGGAACGGGTATGAAAAAGGGGCGAGTGGTGGTCAGACTAACCCCTTCTGTAGGCTTTAAAAATGCAGGAAGGGGAAATTGAGATTCACTTGAGTGGGGAGGGTGCTTTTTGCACAATGCATATTAAAACTGAATTACAGGAGGGGAAAGGGGTTAATCATTTGTTTAACCCTAACTTTAATTTAGAAGTATCCCTTATTTCGACGTGTATTTAAAAAGAAAATCAGGGTGGTTAGTTAAATAACATCAGTTAAAAAAAGTGGATATTAATTTTAAGTTTTCTAGATGTATATTTAATTATGAAATGAAATAATTAGATGTAGTAAGCTGAGCATGATATTATTTTTATCATTAGGCCTAAAAAATGAAAAATATGAGAATACACTAAAATAATAATCATCTGTTTTTGTTAATTTTTAGAATATGGCCTAAAATCATTGTGAAATGAAATCAAAATCGTCTTAATTAGGAGGTTGAAGTTGAGTCTAAAAGTCCCATTGTGGTTTGTTATTTTAAGAAACTGTATTTGTATATTCTTTGGGTTTTATTGTGGCAGTAATTATATTATATTATTATTGTATTAACGATATACTTACAGTTAGTTTTAAACATTGGTTGCTGGTGAGGTGGCTAAGTGGCTATGGCTTAGGATTGTGGAGGGAACGTTTAAGGTATGGTCAAGACCAAACAGGTATGATGGTGGTGACTAAGCAGGTAATTTGCTGGTTATCAAGCAGGTATATACTTTTTAACTACAAAAGTTATTTATTGTAGGATCATGTTAAATATATTACACATTTTATACAGCCAGATGTAATAAAGTAGTGGATGTAAAATGTGTTGGGCGTTTTTATGTTCTACATTTAAAAAAATAGCTTTAAGTCAATAATTCCTATATTGAAGATGTGTTAATATGGTTAGTAACAAATTACCATTATCAACTGGCCCCACCTCTTCCCCCTCCCCCCAGTATCACCCCCACCTCTGGGAGCAAGGCAGCTTGATCAGTAACATTAAGGAACGAAGCCTAATTGACGTTATATTCTTGGGCACAACCCATGAATTTTCAATATGGCTGTCAAGACACTTCTTTTCTACATAACCAAGAATCTTCCAATTAATTATTATAAATAAAAGGGAAGCCCGGTCTCATTTTAACCTTACCTTTCCCATTCTCCATAGCCTATTTATCTTTTGAGGGAACTTATTCAGACAGTGTAAGGTGAGAACCAGTGAAAGACAAGGTAACTATTACTGATAAAAACTAACAGTCAAGACCACCATTTGAACCTACCTTATCTCAGGTTAAAAAAAAAAAAACAAAAGAAATTATTTTGTTTTTTAACCAATAATTTTTTAATTTAAAATTTTCTTAGGAGATTTAGTTCAAAATAAGAAGGCTGCGTAAAAACTCTAAAATGCTTTAAGCATTTTTTATAAAAAATATATAAAATTGAAACAACATGAAAAAATCAACTAACTTTTAACAATTTATGTCAAAATATAAGAAATATTATTCTCCTACAATATGACTTGAAAAATTCTTAGAGATAAAAAATATACGATGTACAAAAAAATATTAATAAAATTCCTCAGATCGTAGTAATTTGTTGATAAGTATAATGAATTGATGATGGAAAAATAAATGAATTATCGTTGAACAACTTAATAATATTTGGTAACCATGGAAAACTTGTGCGGTGATTTTGGTTTTTCGATATTACTGATTTTATTTTGTGCTTCAATTATTTTCATAATATTCCAAAATGTCATCAGATAATTCCATCTTAAGTAGTGTCAAGTACGTGTTGGTGGGAGGAGCCGTCGGTGGGGGCTTGCTGGTATGCGGCCAAGTTATGGTCCAACAGGTACAAAGACTCAACTTCATCAGGTAATGATTCCACAGATTTAATAAACTCTGCTCAAGCCAACCCGGTTTTCGAATGTGAAGTAAGTACAGAGCAATCTATTGAAGTACCGACAGTAAGCAAAGCATCTGATACAGAGCGATCTGTTGAAGATGCAATGACAACAGTAAAAGTATCTGATACAGAGCGATCTGCTGAATATGAACCAGAGGAAAACCTCAAATTATGTCAACATCAGAGTAATATTGCGGAATCAAAATCCGAACCTTTTAAGATATTTTCAAAAATTGAGCCAGTCCTAAGACCTCCCATAAAATTTCAACCTACTAACCCTCTAGTAGTTGTCGATAAATATACACATATACGCACTGCAGTTGCCGGTCGAATTGATGATAACATAGAGCATTGGCTTGAGCAGAAAATTAAACATAACAAACCTAACCCTACGAGACCACTTAACATTGCGTACCTGGACCTACAAGGTCGAATGCGTAAATATCACACAGTTTAATATGATAACAATTTGATTCAAAAAAATTCTAGTATAATTTTGCACATATTAACTCTTATACACATTTTGCAAGATTATTAATAAAATAGTTTTTTAATTAAAAAAAAATTTTTAGATACTAAATTATTTTTAATTTTTTAAAGCAGTATAGTACACTTTTCACCGATAGTGTTGTTTTATTATTATTATTATTATTATTAATAATCCATTTTTGGATCGTATTTTTTATTAATTCCTTAACAGAGTATTCATATCGTAACTTTTACCATCTGTTTTATTTTATTCTTATTATTATCATTAGTATATTTGGTATTCCATTTTGTATTTTTAGTATGATACTTATATATACATTTTGCATCATACTTCTATGGAGTGTCAAATAATGTTTTATTTCAAGTTTCTTTAAGTTTCAAGTTTCTTTATTCTTTCAAGTTTCGTGACACACAGAAACACCATTATGACTTTGACTAATGTATATGAATTGATCTTGCTACCATAAATAGTGCTTAAAATGTTCAGTTTATCAATACATTATAAACTCCTATACCGAAAGGGGGAGGCAATTTGACGGAGAGCGCCTGCAAACAAACCGTGAACGCAATCTGGGTACAGCTCTCAAATTGCATCGGGAAACAAGCACGGCGTTCTTCGTATGACTGCCTGCATCATTGAATAAAATGTCGTATATATTAAATGGTCTGTATTATGCATATCTACAGACCACATACACGTACCCTTGACCCTCTCCTGCCACAAAAATGTGTGTGTTTTCACCAACGAAATTCGACCAGTGTTAATTAGAAGTAGTGAGGGAATTTGCACCTTTCCTGTAAGAGTATTTAGAGTATATAGGTTCATAATTCATTGCCTGTCTAATTATACTACCACTGTCTAACTATACTAGAGGTTTATATTACCCTATATTCAGTCAAGTGGCCCCAACACGTCGTCAGATGGCGATCGGTTTCGACTAACTCATGTAGTCATTCTCAAGCCGAAAATACATCAAACTCTTGTGAGGTCGTCATAAGTCTTCAAAACACTGAACAAATACGGACGGGCGACACACAAAAAACACAAAGCGGACATTTTATTACAGTTAAAATATGACAGACACGGTCGGTACACGGCGCGGGTGGTGCAGGTTGCGAGTATAGAAAGATGCCGTGGCCTTGCACAATCTTGCCCCCATCCCCTCTCAAAGTTCTTATAAGGGTTCCTTACGCTTTGTTTATAATTCCCTGGATGTTTGAGGCTGTTTCATAGAGAAGGTTCGATTCGAAGGAGGATTTTTCATTTGAAATAAAAAGGGGTTGTTGTATTCCAGCCTTGTAAATGTGGTATTCCTCGATCGTGTCTAAATATCTACCTCTGTATTTATGTATCTGTAGATGCCAGAATATTCATGATTTGCTTAGATTAGGTGCTCAGCATAGGAAGAGGTTTGTTTCTGTGTGATTTTTTTAGGCAGGTGTTCTTTGAAAGGAGCTTTGAATGAACGTGCTGTCTGGCCTATATAAAAACTCGGGCAGCAGTCAAATTAAGTTTATAGGTTTATCCGAACCCTCCTGTTGCTATAGGTTTATCTGAAGAGGGGGGTTTCCATGCTTTTAAAAAGAAAATAGTTTTTTTTTCTAAATTATAGTTTCACTTTATTTTTGGCCAGTTCACTCCTTAATGTGCTACTTAGATTATTTCCAAAATCTGTGGTACGCATATAAAATTGCCAAAAAAAGGAGCAGTGGTTAGCTTGTTTGGGAATCCTTGGGGCATTTAAGGGTACACCACTGCTACAATGGTGTGCCGTTAAGTCTACCACCCCTTGACACTATTATCATGGGAGATACAAGGCTTGCGCCATATAGGCTCCAGACTAGTCGATACTGGCGCGTTCCAATATGGTAATCCTGTCATGGGTGCCAGGTTACACCGGTGGTACCCATGACAGGATTACCATATTGGAACGCGCCAGCATCGACTGGTCTGGAGCCTATATAACATAAGTTTGCATCTCCCATGATAAAAATTTCAAGGGTTGGTAGACTTAGTGGCACCACCATTGTAGTGGTGGGTGTACCCTTAAATGCCCCAAGGATTCCCAAACAAGCTAACCGCTGTTCCTTTTTTTTGTCAATTTTATATGCAATTTTCTTACTTACTTACTTACTTAGTTGGCCACTCAAACCGTAAAAGGTTTTTGGCCTCGCCAACAATTTGCCTCCACTTCCTCCTGTCTTGCATCATCTCTTCTTCCACTCCCATTTTCCGCATATCACTTTGGACCTGATCTTTCCATCTCAGCCTTGGTCGACCCAAAGGTCTTCTTCCTGCTGGTCTTCCTTCCATTATTCTTCTCAATACAGATTCCTCCTCCCTTCTGTTTACATGGCCTGCCCATCTGAGTCGTCTTGATTTTCCTTCTGCTACTATGTCTGCTTCCTTAAACAATTCTCTAAGTTCCTGATTTTTCCTTATTCTACATTGTTCTTCTTCTTTCACTGGCCCATATATTGCTCTTAATACTTTATTTTCAAAGGTTACTAAACGCCTTTCTGTTTTCTTGCTCATTGTCCATACCTCAGATCCATATAGGACTACTGGCCTTATAATTGTCTTGTACATTTGTTCTTTGGTTCTTCTTGATAAGGTTTTGCTTTTCAACATTTTTCCTAAGGCCCGATAGCACCTATTTCTGTTCAGTAACCTTGTTTAAATTTCTTTTTCTTCTTTACTTTGTTGATCAATAGTGACACCAAGGTATTTGAATTTTTCAAAACTATTGAATTTATATGGATTTACTGTACTTCTGTAGATATGTACGCATATAAAATTGCCAAAAAAAAGGAACAGCGGTTAGCTTGTTTGGGAATCCTTGGGGCATTTAAGAGGCACAACCCACCACTACAATGGTGGTACCGCTAAGTCTACCACCCCTTGAAATTTTTATCATGGGAGATGCAAAGCTTATGCCATATAGGCTCCAGACCAGTCGATGCTGGCGCGTTCCAATATGGTAATCTGTCATAGGTACCCCGGTGTAACCTGGCACTAATGACAGGATTACCATATTGGAACGCGCCAGTATCGACTAGTCTGGAGCCTATATGGCGCAAGCCTTGCATCTCCCATGATAATAGTGTCAAGGGGTGGTAGACTTAGCGGCACACCATTGTAGCAGTGGGTGTACCCTTAAATGCCCCAAGGATTCCCAAACAAGCTAACCGCTGCTCCTTTTTTTTGTCAATTTTATATGCAATTTCTTTACTTACTTACTTACTTAGTTGGCCACTCAAACCGTAAAAGGTTTTTGGCCTCGCCAACAATTTTCCTCCACTTCGTCCTGTCTCGCATCATCTCTTCTTCCACTCCCATTTTCCGCATATCCCTTTGGACCTGATCTTTCCATCTCAGCCTTGGTGGTCTTCCTTCCATTACTCTTCTCAATACAGATTCCTCTTCCCTTCTGTTTACATGGCCTGCCCATCTGAGTCGTCTTGATTTTCCTTCTGCTACTATGTCTGCTTCCTTAAACAATTCTCTAAGTTCCTGATTTTTCCTTATTCTCCATTGTTCTTCTTCTTTCACTGGCCCATATATTGCTCTTAATACTTTATTTTCAAAGGTTACTAATCGCCTTTCTGTTTTCTTGCTCATCGTCCATACCTCAGATCCATATAGGACTACTGGCCTTATAATTGTCTTGTACATTTCTTCTTTGGTTCTTCTTGATAAGGTTTTGCTTTTCAACATTTTTCCTAAGGCCCAATAGCACCTATTTCCGTTCAGTAACCTTGTTTCAATTTCTTTTTCTTCTTTATTTTGTTGATCAATAGTGATACCAAGGTATTTGAATTTTTCACAACTATTGAATTTATATGGATTTACTTCTGTAGATATGTACGCATGTAAAATTGCCAAAAAAAAAAAAAAAGGAGCAGTGGTTAGCTTGTTTGGGAATCCTTGGGGCATTTAAGGGTACAACCACCACTACAATGGTGGTGCCACTAAGTCTACCACCCCTTGAAATTTTTATCATGGGAGATGCAAAGCTTATGCCATAATAGGCTCCAGACCAGTCGATGCTGGCGCGTTCCAATATGGTAATCCTGTCATGGGTGCCAGGTTACACCGGGGTACCTATGACAAGATTACCATATTGGAACGCGCCAGTATTGACTAGTCTGGAGCCTATATTGCGCAAGCCTTGCATCTCCCATGATAATAGTGTCAAGGGGTGGTAGACTTAGCGGCACACCATTATAGCAGTGGGTGTACCCTTAAATGCCCCAAGGATTCCCAAACAAGCTAACCACTGCTCCTTTTTTTTTGGCAATTTTATATGCGTACTACAGATTTTGGAAATAATCTAAGTAGCACATTAAGGAGTGAACTGGCCAAAAAATGAAGTGAAACTATAATTTAGGAAAAAAATAAAACTTTCTTCTTTCTTGAAAGCGCGGAAAACCCCCTATTCAGATAAACCTATAGCAACAGGAGGGTTCGGATAAACCTTATAACTTACTTGTGACTGCTGCCCCGATGTTTTATATAGGCCATTCAGCACGTTCATTCAAAGCTCCTTTCAAAGAACACCTGCCTAAAAAAATCACACAGAAACAAACCTCTTCCTATGCTGAGCACCTAATCTAAGCAAATCATGAATATTCTGGCATCTACAGATACATAAATACAGAGGTAGATATTTAAGACACGAATCGAGGAATACCACATTTACAAGGCTGGAATACAACAACCCCTTTTTATTTCAAATGAAAAATCCTCCTTCGAATCGAACCTTCTCTATGAAACAGCCTCAAACATCCAGGGAATTATAAACAAAGCGTAAGGAACCCTTATAAGAACTTTGAGAGGGGATGGGGGCAAGATTGTGCAAGGCCACGGCATCTTTCTATACTCGCAACCTGCACCACCCGCGCCGTGTACCGACCGTGTCTGTCATATTTTTAACTGTAATAAATGTCCGCTTTGTGTTTTTTGTGTGTCGCCCGTCCGTATTTGTTCAGTGTTTTGAAGACTTATGACGACCTCACAAGAGTTTGATGTATTTTTCGGCTTGAGAATGACTACATGAGTTAGTCGAAACCGATCGCCATCTGACTACGTGTAGGGCCACTTGACTGAATATATGGTAATATAAACCTCTAGTATAGTTAGACAGTGGTAGTATAATTAGACAGGCAATTAATTATGAAACTAAATAAAACATAATTTGACACTCCGTAGAAGTATGATGCAAAATGTATAAATAAGTATCATACTAAAAATACAAAATGGAATACCAAATATACTAATGATAATAATAAGAATAAAATAAAACAGATGGTAAAAGTTACGATATGAATACTCTGTTAAAGAATTAATAAAAAATACGATCCAAAAATGGATTAATAATAATAATAATTATAAAACAACAACATTAAAGGAAAGTTTACTATACTCCTTTAAATTTAAGATAAAATAACCAAGCACATTACGACTGAGGATGGAGACAAAGGATATGCATCAAGAAGCAAATTAAAAATTATTAATTAAAATGTATCATACTAAAATGAACACAAAACTCACAAAAAATCGTTAAAACCTCAGCCACACTGCTCTCCCACCACATTGATAAATAATGAATTAAAATGTATCATAATAAAATATTGAACCACAAAACTCAGCAAAAATCGTTAAAACCTCACCCACACTGCTCTCCGACCACATTGATGAGGATGAGTCATACATTTGGATGCGAGGTTACTTCATGTCCAAGACACGTAAAAAAAAAAAAAAAAAAAAAAAAAAAAAAAAAAAAAAAAAAGTCTAAGACACGTAAAAAAAAAAAAAAAAAAAAAAAAAAAAAAAAAAAAAAAAAAAACACGTGGGGACTGAACCCGCATCAGTAGACCTACATTGGCTTTATACGAGGGTCGTCAGACCGAAGCTTGTACACGGAGCCATTGTTTGGTAGGCCAAGGTCCAACAAGTCTCTGCTGTGAAACAACCTAACCAAGGAGCAGCGGTTAGCTTGTTTGGGAATCCTTGGGGCATTTAAGGGCACACCCACCACTACAATGGTGGTGCCGCTAAGTATACCACCCCTTGACACTTTTATCATGGGAGATGCAAGGCCTGCGCCATATAGGCTCCAGACCAGTCGATGCTGGCAAGCTCACCATGCCAGTAAACAGGTGGCAGTGGCTTCCATAGCTGCTTTGTAAGCACCGGTAGACATGGGAGACAACGCCAGGTAACAGGCAAGCGAAGGAGGTCCTGTTGGGGCCATCGTACTCCAACACGGCTGAAGATCCTTCTCTTGCGAGATCAGAACTCCGAAGGGTGGATAGTTTTATAACTGTACACTGGAGGTTTCGGCTACACATGAACAAGATGGGGTTTCCAACCCCCATTCTCATGTGTAGGAAATGTGGGGAGGAGGAAGAGTCTGGACGGCACATCCTCTTCCACGGCCCGGCCCTAGCTATGAAGCGGGCTCTCACCTTGGGCGGCGTTTCAGAACGCCGCGTTCTAAAGGCCCGCCAGGGCGTAGCACAGGGAAACCTCATCAAAGTAATCTCAAGGTTATCTGAGGACCTTGGATTGGATGAGGTTTGAAGACCTGTAAAGGAGGGTGCTCAGTAAGCCTTTTGGCTTAGATGCTGTTACCAGGTGTTTGAAGCCTGGCCCTCCAAATTCCACCAATCTTGAAGGCCTCATTGCCCTCACTATACAAGATAACACCAACAGCCAAATGGTATTACAGGCACAGTCAAGTCCAAATGATGTGGCTTTGTCCCAAGAGAGCACGCCTTGGAAACATATCGATAGTTGGAGACAGTCATGTACGTAATTAGTCTACTCTGAAGAGCCCTTGATGCACAACTACGACCAAGGTGAGCGGGACTGCTCAGGTATCGCCCCGACTACTACTCCTCCACCTGGAAACATATCGATAGTTGGAGACAGTCATGCACGTAATTAGTGTACTCTGAAGAGCCCTTGATGCACAACTACGACCAAGGTGAGCGGGACTGCTCAGTATCGCCCCGACTACTACTCCTCCACCTGGAAACATATCGATAGTTGGAGACAGTCATGCACGTAATTAGTCTACTCTGAAGAGCCCTTGATGCACAACTACGACCAAGGTGAGCGGGACTGCTCAGTATCGCCCCGACTACTACTCCTCCACCTGGAAACATATCGATAGTTGGAGACAGTCATGCACGTAATTAGTGTCTACTCTGAAGAGCCCTTGATGCACAACTACGACCAAGGTGAGCGGGACTGATCAGTATCGCCCCGACTACTACTCCTCCACCTGGAAACATATCGATAGTTGGAGACAGTCATGCACGTAATTAGTGTACTCTGAAGAGCCCTTGATGCACAACTACGACCAAGGTGAGCGGGGACTGCTCAGTATCGCCCCGACTACTACTCCTCCACCTGGAAACATATCGATAGTTGGAGACAGTCATGCACGTAATTAGTTCTACTCTGAAGAGCCCTTGATGCACAACTACGACCAAGGTGAGCGGGACTGCTCAGTATCGCCCCGACTACTACTCCTCCACCTGGAAACATATCGATAGTTGGAGGACAGTCATGCACGTAATTAGTGTACTCCTGAAGAGCCCTTGATGCACAACTACGCCAAGGTGAGCGGGACTGCTCAGTATCGCCCCGACTACTACTCCTCCACCTGGAAACATATCGATAGTTGGAGACAGTCATGCACGTAATTAGTCTACTCTGAAGAGCCCCTTGATGCACAAACTACGACCAAGGTGAGCGGGAATGCTCAGTATCGCCCCGACTACTACTCCTCCACCTGGAAACATATCGATAGTTGGAGACAGTCATGCACGTAATTAGGTCTACTCTGAAGAGCCCTTGATGCACAACTACGACCAAGGTGAGCGGGGACCTGCTCAGTATTCGCCCCGACTACTACTCCTCCACCTGGAAACATATCGATAGTTGGAGACAGTCATAGCACGTAATTAGTCGTACTCTGAAGAGCCCTTGAGCACAACTACGACCAAGGTGAGCGGGACTGCTCAGTATCGCCCCGACCACTGCTCCTCACCTGGAAACATATCGATAGTTGGAGACAGTCATGCACGTAATTAGTCTACTCTGAAGAGCCCTTGATGCACAACTACGACCAAGGTGAGCGGGACTGCTCAGCATAAGAACCTCTCCATCTCAGTCAATAATAATAATATTACACTTTAATGTACAATCAATAAAAAATTAAGTAAATTCTATAGAAGTTTTACTAAATGACACAAATTGTGATGTATTGTGTGTCAATGAACACTGGTGTACACAGGAAGAACTGAACGTATATCGACCTAAAGATTACAAATTAGCCGCGAGTAGTTACTGCAGAACTATACCTTATGGTGGGAGTGCTATTTTTCTCAAGGGACTCCTTATCAGTATCTTTATGACATTGTAAATGTTGAGTTCCTGTGTGAGCTTAAAACAGTTTGAGGCAGCTGTGATTGCCTCTCCCTTCACTAAAGCTCACTAATTATGTCAATATATCGTACACCAGACTCATCCTGTAGACATTTTTACTGAGAAAATTGGCAGAACTTTTGGACTTAGTTGGCAATATAAGAAAATATCTTACTTTTACTGTAGTAATAGCTAGTGACTTAAATTAGACTCTAGAAGTAGTAACAGACTTGTATCAATTTTTTTAAATATGCTAAGGTCTTACGATTGTTATTGTTTAAATTCTCAACCTACTCGGATGTCAGCCTGTCTCGATAATTTTATATCTAATTGGCATCCATTCAACTTATATCTTTGAAATAATTCAACCTTTCATTTCTGACCACAGTGCACTCCTTTTGAAAGTGAGTTCTCTGAGTGTCAACAGTGTATCAAAAACATTTACCATTGGATCCTTGTAGTGAACCATCAACAATCACTCATAGGCTGTTAAATGAATCCACCATAAATAGGCTTAAGTATGAACTATGTAAAATTGTATGGCATAATTCTTTTCTTATCAGCTAAAAATGTTGATGAAGCTTTTCAGATTTTTATGAATATCTTATCAAGTAGTATCAATAAGCATTGCCCCATTAAAATAAAAATAAACT
>JAQJVL010001685.1:0-155944 GCA_035578905.1 Stictocephala bisonia | reverse complement strand
AAGTATCCTTATCACTAAAAATATCTTCACATTATTGGCTTACAGAGTTAGTTTTAAAGTGTCTAATACTATGTAAAGCTGCTAGTAAAAATAGTCGGACATAGTGAGTAACAAAGCAAAATTTCTCTGATTCCAGTCATTTGCAATATCACGTTAATCAACGTATCAGGATTACACGGTAAAATGTAATGTTTTAAGTAATTTTACATAAAATAACATAGATTGTTTCATGAATGAATGTTATTATAAATTACCTCGTTACGTTATAAATTAATATACACTGAAAACGAGAGAAAGGTAAGAATATATATCTCTATTTTTTACTTCAACGTGTAATAAATGTAATTTAACAACTGGCAATATACAATAATCTGCACTCACACTTTACTATTTTAATAATAATTCTTATGTGATTACAGCAGTCCATAAATATGCAAATAAAATATATTGTTATTGTAATCTTTTAAGTATCCACGTTTATTTCTTTGTTGCTCCATTTCCCCAACAATAAATCAAGCAGAGTGTCTCCTAATCCTACCTCATTACCTGTTGACCCAGTCTGCAATATCCGTCTGGATGATAAATTACTCTTGGATTGACAAAGGTCTACACTGACAACGTCATCAAGGCTGCATGTGTGTTCTAATCCTCTCGTGTGTTGACCCAGTCTGCAATATCCGTCTGGATGATAAATTACTCTTGGATTGACAAAGGTCTACACTGACAACGTCATCAAGGCTGCATGTATGTTCTAATCCTCTCGTGTGTTGACCCACTCTGCAATATCGGTCTGTATGATATATTACACTTGCATTGAGAGAGATCTACACTCTACAACGCCAAAAAGGCTGCATGTGTGTTTTAATCCTTTCCTGTGTTGACCCAGTCTGCAATATCTGCATGGATAATAAATTACTCTTGGATGGACAGAGGTCTTCACTGTACACCGTCATTAAGGCTGCATGTTTGTTCTAATCCTCTCGTGTGTTGACCCACTCTACAACGTCAACAAGAGTGCATGTCTGTTATAATCCTCTCGTGTGTTGACTCAGTCTGTAATATCCGTCTGGATGATAAATTGCTCTTTGATTTACAAAGGTCTACAGTATACAACGTCAACAAGGCTGTATGTGTGTTCTAATCCTGCCTTGTGTTCGCCCATTCTGTAATGTCAATCTAAATTATAAATTACTCTTTGATTTACAAAAGACTACACTGTACAACGTCATCAAGGCTGCATGTATGTTTTAATCCTCTCGTGTGCTTCCCAGTCTGCAATATCCGTCAAGATGATAAAGTACTCTTGAACAGATAGACGACTACACTGCACTCCGTCATCAAGGCTGCATTTTTGTTTTAATCATCTCGTGTGTTGTCCCAGTCTGCAATATCCGTCTGGATGATAAATTACTCTTTGATGGACAGAGATCTACACTGCACAACCTCAACAAGGCTACATATGTGTTCTAATCATTTCGTGTGTTGACCCAGCCTGAGTTCTGTCAAGGTATAAAACTAATGAATAAGAAGGTGTATGATTAATAATATTTCAAATTTTTATATGTAATTTCCAAGTTCCAAAATTTAACCATCCTACTGAGATCGAGCGTAGTTGTTTTGACATTGTTATATCATATCAGTACAGGCATCTGTCTCTGAGTTACAGTGAACGGAGTTGACACCTTAGGACGTTGCGGTCCATTAAATACAGTACTCAAATGCCAAAACTTAAGTACCCTACTGAGATCGAAC
Organism: Stictocephala bisonia; assembly: GCA_035578905.1. Taxonomy (NCBI): domain Eukaryota; kingdom Metazoa; phylum Arthropoda; class Insecta; order Hemiptera; family Membracidae; genus Stictocephala; species Stictocephala bisonia. The sequence continues at coordinate 154,192 of JAQJVL010001685.1, read as the reverse complement.
GTAGTTGTTTTGACATTGTTATATGTTATCAGTACAAGCATCTGTTGAATATTTGTCTCTGAGTTTCACTGAACGGAGTTGACACCTTAGGACGTTGCGGTCCGTTAGATACAGAACTCAAATGGCAAAACTTAACTACCCTACTGAGTTGAATGAAGTTTACTGTTTGTACACTGTTTCATCTCATCAGTTCAGACAGCAGTTGTATATTTGTGTCTGAGTTACAGTGAACTGAGTTGATACCTGGGGCGCTACGTTCCTACAAAGACAGATCTCAACTGCCAAACCTTAAACAGATGCCACTTTCTAGATATATTAATGTTGTATATTAATATTATTTATTAATAACTATAAATATACACCTAACTAGAACACTTTTTAAAAACCTGCTTCATAAGTTTGTTTATTCTAGTTAGTTTTTTCACAAAACCATAATAAAAAGAATATTTTATTAAATAATGAAACGCCATAAAACATTTAAAACTACTTTAAATTTTGATTGGAGTGGGTTTAAGTATAGTTATTGAGGGTTTTTTAATTCCCATATTTCATTACACCAGTTTTTGTTAGATAAATATTATCTATTCAAAGATGTTTAACATTTTTTTTATTATTAATTTTAGTTTATAGTTGTTTTGGACAGTGCATATACTTCCATGGAATGTTTGGTTATTGCCAACAACTCTTTGCATTTTGAGTGTCCTCCAGTATTTATTAACCATATTCCCTATTGCTAGAATATTTGTCCAGTTTTCATACAACCTAGTAAGTAATAATTTGTAATCATTGGTTTGCGTAGTATTTAATATTGTAGTGTTCAATTTATTTAAAACTGTGAAACTATAATAATTTCCAGTTAGAGGTGAGTAAAGAGACTTTCAAGACTCCAAATAAATCATTCAGATTCATCCCTGTTATATATTTCGTAAAATGTTATTTTCTAAGCAATCTTATCAGTCCAAAAATTCCTTTTTTATGGCTTTGTGCCATAAATATTACAGCCAATTTATTTTTAACTTATGCATAGATTTTCCATACAATAAAATTAACAAAGCATTTGAACAGTTTATTTTTATTTTCCTCTTTACTTATTAGGAAAGGGAAATTACCTCGGATAATGGCTTGGTTTTTTTATAAGCCGGTCTTTTTAATGTGGGTTTCTGCGAAACAAAGATTTTGTTCAAGTGAAGAACAAAGGGATTGCTGTAAGTCGGATATTGGGAAAAGATTGCCTATCCCGTTGGTTCCATTGTTAACAAACGCACAATAGGCTTAGTAATTACCTTGAGCTCATGCCTCATAATAAATCCTACATCTAAACTTTGGGCTTATTTATATATAAATATATAATATTTAATATGTCTATAACAAAGATTAGTAATAAATTTAACTGTTACTAATTCCACTTGTCCAAGTTAGTATTATAAAGATAAAAGGAAACTGATAAATTTTACATATTATGTTATATTTAAAAAGAATTTGTACTGCAAAAAAGGAATTGTACTGCAAAATTAATATTCAATACATTTTTTTAACTTGTAAGTGGCCATACTGTATTCATCATATTTTCATTTCTACTTTAAATAAAATGTTTGTTAAATGGTAGTTAGGCATTAAAACATCATAATTATTTATTTCTGTACGTGTAATTTGAAACAGTAAATCTTATAAAATATCCTTCCGTTTTAAGTTACTGTGGTGTATTTATTATTATCACACTTTCTAGATGTATTGTTATGTTCATTTTATTTAGTATTGTTTAGCTTCAACATCCTTAGTTGATTGACTATAATTCTTGAATGGATTCTGTTAATCAAGCTGAGTGACTGGTAGACAAGTGACGCTTGTAAAAGCTAACTATTTATTAACAAGGCTATTTTACATACATTAAAATGTTACCATATAAATAGTTCGTGTGCACAATAGTCTATAAAATAAAGTTAGTTTGTATCTATTTTACAAAATTAAAATATAGCTTTCCTTAAAATCATACAGAAGAAATAATACTATGTGGAATAAAGTTATTAAAATATAGTGAATTGGTTTTATCTCTTAGATAATTTCACTCTTGGCACTAGAAAAAGGTGTTATTTTCAACAATATTTGTCTGTAAAATTAGTAGTTACATTAACCATTAGCAATAATGGAAACGTATGAGAGCTATACTTTTTTTCAATTGCATAGCTACTGAATGCATATATTTACAAAACCCTGTTTATTTATTTTAAAATATATGTGTTTTTTTTTATGGGGAAGTATGATACCAAAATAAGACAAGGCACTCCTCAACTATTAATAATCGACAATATTTGTATTATAAAGTAGGCTCCTTAGATTGAAGATACTGAAGTAATGGTTTTATGTATAAATAATAAATCAATAACATATTTGTTATGACAAGGTATGTATTCCTACATAAGTGATAATTTCGTAAATGCATTAAAAATTCGATACAAAACATTTTGATTATTTATTTGGTAGTTAAATTGTCTGTACTATATCGCACACCTAATACCCCAATCCAGGTGTATAATTTAATTTTGTAAATCAGGTATCATACGTGTTCAGTTTTTCCAACTAAATCATTCTGTGATATATTTTACTTCAAAAAATTACTATTCCAAACTCATTATGGTCCTTTATAGAGTAAAGCTAAATATTGATTATACAATGTTAAACTAAAGTTTTCCAGTAGTTGGTAGTCTCAGTTACGCACAACAATCAACCTTATCACTTTCTGAAAATATTACTGTGAACAACTACTGTTCTGACATATAATCAACATGCTAGTGTGAATAGTGGTGATGTATAAAATATTACTGTGAACAACTACTGTTTTGACATATAATCAATATGCTAGTGTGAATAGTGGTGATGTTTAAAATATTACTGTGAACAACTACTGTTCTGACATATAATCAATATGCTAGTGTGAATAGTGGTGATGTATAAAATATTACTGTGAAAAACCACTGTTTTGACATATAATCAACATGCTAGTGTGAACAGTGGTGATGTATAAAATATTACTGTGAACAACTACTGTTCTGACATATAATCAATATGCTAGTGTGAATAGTGGAGATGTATAAAATATTGCTGTGAACAACTACTGTTTTGACATATAATCAATATGCTAGTGTGAATAGTGGTGATATATAAAATATTACTGTGAACAACTACTGTTCTGACATATAATCAATATGCTAGTGTGAATAGTGGTTATATATAAAATATTACTGTGAACAACTACTGTTCTGACATATAATCAATATGCTAGTGTGAATAGTGGTGATATATAAAATATTACTGTGAACAACTACTGTTCTGACATATAATCAATATGTGTCGATAACAGTCTCCGTAATTTACCTGCTATCTATCATTGTCGATAGGAACCTGGGCAACGTATGTTACTGCAAGGTCTACGGCTATGTGATCGTACAAACGCCTTATTTCCGCTTATATAGTCCAAAGTACATCACAACACTCATACTTGATGCCATGTTATGCACTGTGTGACCTTCCAGCACTGTCAAGACTGCTTGGCCGGATTGTCTAGTTTACTTGGACAATCGACAGGAACCTGGGCAACGTATGTTACTGCAAGGTCTACGGCTATTTGAACGTACAAACGCCTTATTTCCGCTTATCTAGTCCAAAGTACATCACAACACTGATACTTGATGCCATGTTATGCACTAGTGACCTTCCAGCACTGTCAAGTCTGCTTGGACGGGTTGTCTAGTTTACTTGGACAATTGACAGGAACCTGGGAAACGAATGTTACTGCAAGGTCTACGGCTATGTGAACGTACAAACGCCTTATTTTCGCTTATCTAGTCCAAAGTACATCACAACACTGATACTTGATGCCATGTTATGCACTAGTGACCTTCCAGCACTGTCAAGACTGCTTGGACGGATTGTCTACTTTACTTGGACAATCGATTGGAACCTGGGCAACGTATGTTACTGCAAGGTCTACGACTATGTGAACGTACAAATGCCTTATTTCTGCTTATCTAGTCCAAAGTACATCACAATACTGATACTTGATGCGATGTTATGCACTAGTGACCTTCCAGCACTGTCAAGTCTGCTTGGACGGGTTGTCTAGTTTACTTGGACAATCGATAGGAACCTGGACAACGTATGTTACTGCAAAGGTCTACGACTATGTGAACGTACAAACGCCTTATATCTGCTTATCTAGTCCAAAGTACATCACAATACTGATACTTGATGCCATGTTATGCACTAGTGACCTTCCAGCACTGTCAAGTCTGCTTGGACGGGTTGTCTAGTTTACTTGGACAATCGATAGGAACCTGGGCAACGTATGTTACTGCAAGGTCTACGACTATGTGAACGTACAAACGCCTTATTTCTGCTTATCTAGTCCAAAGTACATCACAATACTGATACTTGATGCCATGTTATGCACTAGTGACCTTCCAGCACTGTCAAGACTGCTTGGACGGATTGTCTACTTTACTTGGACAATCGATTGGAACCTGGGCAACGTATGTTACTGCAAGGTCTACGACTATGTGAACGTACAAATGCCTTATTTCTGCTTATCTAGTCCAAAGTACATCACAATACTGATACTTGATGCGATGTTATGCACTAGTGACCTTCCAGCACTGTCAAGTCTGCTTGGACGGGTTGTCTAGTTTACTTGGACAATCGATAGGAACCTGGACAACGTATGTTACTGCAAGGTCTACGACTATGTGAACGTACAAACGCCTTATATCTGCTTATCTAGTCCAAAGTACATCACAATACTGATACTTGATGCCATGTTATGCACTAGTGACCTTCCAGCACTGTCAAGACTGCTTGGACGGGTTGTCTAGTTTACTTGGACAATCGATAGGAACCTGGGCAACGTATGTTACTGCAAGGTCTACGACTATGTGAACGTACAAACGCCTTATATCTGCTTATCTAGTCCAAAGTACATCACAATACTGATACTTGATGCCATGTTATGCACTAGTGACCTTCCAGCACTGTCAAGTCTGCTTGGACGGATTGTCTAGTTTACTTGGACAATCGACAGGAACCTGGGCAACGTATGTTACTGCAAGGTCTACGACTATGTGAACGTACAAACACATTATTTCCGCTTATCAAGTCCAAAGTACATCACAATACTGATACTTGATGCTATGTTATGCACTAGTGACCTTCCAGCACTGTCAAGTCTGCTTGGACGGATTGTCTAGTTTACTTGGACAATCGATAGGAACCTGGGCAACGTATGTTACTGCAAGGTCTACGACTATGTGAACGTACAAACGCCTTATTTCTGCTTATCTAGTCCAAAGTACATCACAATACTGATACTTGATGCCATGTTATGCAATAGTGACCTACCAGCACTGTCAAGTCTGCTTGGACGGGTTGTCTAGTTTACTTGGACAATCGATAGGAACCTGGGCAACGTATGTTACTGCAAGGTCTACGACTATGTTAACGTACAAACGCCTTATATCTGCTTATCTAGTCCAAAGTACATCACAATACTGATACTTGATGCCATGTTATGCAATAGTGACCTACCAGCACTGTCAAGTCTGCTTGGACGGGTTGTCTAGTTTACTTGGACAATCGATAGGAACCTGGGCAACGTATGTTACTGCAAGGTCTACGACTATGTTAACGTACAAACGCCTTATATCTGCTTATCTAGTCCAAAGTACATCACAATACTGATACTTGATGCCATGTTATGCAATAGTGACCTACCAGCACTGTCAAGTCTGCTTGGACGGGTTGTCTAGTTTACTTGGACAATCGATAGGAACCTGGGCAACGTATGTTACTGCAAGGTCTACGACTATGTTAACGTACAAACGCCTTATATCTGCTTATCTAGTCCAAAGTACATCACAATACTGATACTTGATGCCATGTTATGCACTGTGTGACCTACCAGCACTGTCAAGTCTGCTTGGACGGGTTGTCTAGTTTACTTGGACAATCGATAGGAACCTGGGCAACGTATGTTACTGCAAGGTCTACGACTATGTTAACGTACAAACGCCTTATATCTGCTTATCTAGTCCAAATTACATCACAATACTGATACTTGATGCCATGTTATGCACTAGTGACCTTCCAGCACTGTCAAGTCTGCTTGGACGGGTTGTCTAGTTTACTTGGACGATCGATAGGAACCTGGGCAACGTATGTTACTGCAAGGTCTACGACTATGTGAACGTACAAACGCCTTATTTCTGCTTATCTAGGCCAAAGTACATCACAATACTGATACTTGATGCCATGTTATGCACTAGTGACCTTCCAGCACTGTCAAGTCTGCTTGGACGGGTTGTCTAGTTTACTTGGACGATCGATAGGAACCTGGGCAACGTATGTTACTGCAAGGTCTACGACTATGTGAACGTACAAACACATTATTTCCGCTTATCTAGTCCAAAGTACATCACAATACTGATACTTGATGCCATGTTATGCACTAGTGACCTTCCAGCACTGTCAAGTCTGCTTGGACGGATTGTCTAGTTTACTTGGACAATCGATAGGAACCTGGGCAACGTATGTTACTGCATGTCTACGACTATGTGAACGTACAAACACATTATTTCCGCTTATCTAGTCCAAAGTACATCACAATACTGATACTTGATGCCATGTTATGCACTAGTGACCTTCCAGCACTGTCAAGTCTGCTTGGACGGGTTGTCTAGTTTACTTGGACAATCGATAGGAACCTGGGCAACGTATGTTACTGCAAGGTCTACGACTATGTGAACGTACAAACGCCTTATTCCTGCTCATCTAGTCCAAAGTACATCACAATACTGATACTTGATGCCATGTTATGCACTGTGTGACCTTCCAGGCTGTCAAGACTGCTTGGATGGACGTTTTGTGACTGGCTTTCAAGACGGAATAAGTATATAAAGGTAACTTAAAAATAGTTTTTTTTATATATCTGGTACATGATACTAGTGTGATGATCAGTTAAACTTACAGGCACGCTTTTGTGACAAATTATTTTATATTAGCCCTAATTTAATATAAAATGTCTTTGTAATTTGAAGTACTGTAAATTGCTGCAAGATAGTTCTCAGCAGTGTGATAGCTCCACTAATGGCGCAGTTACAAGTAACGACCTGGCGTTCCAAGGCAATTCAACTTATCTAATTGGTGCCACTTCTGAATCTGCATATGATGGTAAAATAGTTTATTAGTTCATACAGTAGTTATTGGTAATTGATGGATACACAGTTAATATTTACGTGCCGTAATTTAAATATAATTGATAAAATAGTTTATACCTATCCTTCTAAACCATGCAGTAGTGGTTGGTCGATAGTTGAATATGTATACTTTTGTTTACATTCCCCTAGTTTGAACGTATGTCATGAACACACAGTGAGAGGAGTTCCACAATAGACTATTACCTGAATAATAATCGTATCTTAGATTTGGTATTCAAAAGTGTATTGTCAGTGGTCTACGTGTTGTGATAAGTTAAAAAAACTAACATCACTTGAGTGATTTTCTTTTAGGACAGTATACTGTTAATATTTTTAAAATTGCTTTGAATTAAATTTTTAATAGTTTCGTAATAACTATCTGAAATGACCATTCTATTTTCTAAAAATACATAGCACTAAAAAATATAAAACACTGCGGTGACAATTTATTTATTTTTTATTGGAATATAAAGGTTTAGTACAAGAAATTAAATTGCTAGATGGTTCACCAAAAGTAAATTATAATTTTTTTTTCATTCCAACTAACCAATGGTTGAATTGCTTGTCTCATAAACTTAGCCTTCAAACATAATATTATAATGTCTATTTCTTTATCAATGCTAGTAATGAAACGTAGAATATTTATAAATATACATTATAAGTTTTTATGAGTAAACTTAGCTCATTGTTTGTTGAGAACTAAAAAAAATATTTTTACCCTTAATTGATTCATACATTTTTTTGTTTGCCAAATGTTTTATCTTAGCAATAACCTGTATCAAAACATAATCCTAATGAATGTACATTATCATAGAATATAGTTATAGATACGGTGTATGCCTGTAGGAGCTAAAATGGACAAAAAATGTAATATTTTTGGAGGAAATATATGGATATTAAAATTTGTTTGAAATGTTACACATGTAAGTATAATAGTACTGTATGTGTGCTAAAATTACTATGGAAATTCCATGAACATGTTTAATTAACACTAAATATATTTATTGTTTAGTTTATTTTACTAAATGGTGTTTCTAGTTCCCCTTAACAATATTTAGATCTTATTCACCATTCCATAAACGTATAACTAGGTAAAATTTCAACATTGGTTAATTCAAATGACAATCTATGGCAATGTAACATGGGATCAGAATTCAATTACACTAAAGCAATATTAAAAGCATTCCTACTGTTTTTTATAAATATAGTATATTTGTTAAATCTGTAAATGTTATTTCATTTATAATGTTACAGTTACTTTAATATCGAAAAGATAATATATAACCTAAATGTTATGACTTAGTAGATTGGGTCTTTAATAATTACGTATGATGGAAATGCCATTATAGGAATGGAGCTTTGTCAGTAGTTTTATTTTTGTGGAAGAATCATATTTCCATTGTTTTCTTTTCATTTTACCATATATTACATACAATAATGATTATGGCATGTTCATATTTTTTAATACAATGAAATAAAGTGTAAATTGTCACTTGATTAAGGTAAATTACGAAGTCTTCCAAAGTAAAGGGTTTAGTAATTCCGCTACGGCAGAGCAGAGATTATGCGACAATTTCAGAAGCAGGTTAAGGAACAAATTGGATAAGTTAAATTACCTTTTATCCCTGACCCATTATTACAACAGGAGTTTTGAACAGGCTTCGTTAGCCACAGTCCTATTGCTGAGAAAGTGTTTATCATTATTTTGTTTTAATTATCATTTACTATATTTTTTATTCATCAGCATGTAACGTGTTTATTCTACTTTTCAAGAGACTTACAAAATATAAAGTTCCAACTAAAATTACTAAAATTCAAAGATCAAGAATCACATATATTTTCTGTTTCATTTTTCCTATAGAGAGTAGGTTTGGGTGATTATAAATATTGAAGTCAAGAAGGTTATCACTAAGCATTGAAAATGCTGCTTGAAAGTGTAAGTGTTTACGAATTTATCAGGTATTGTGATCAGGATTGTTGTGTTTTGTTTAGTTTTCAATGAATTGTTATTCCATGATTAGTTGTTTTCCATTTTATATCGGAAGTGATTAAAATTATACTTTTGCGTATTTACCACCAATATGACCTGAATTGGTGTGTTTACCACCAATATGACCTAAGTTGGTGTGTTTTCCACCAATATGACCTGAATTGGTGTGTTTACCACCAATATGACCTGAGTTGGTGTGTTTACCACCAATATGACCTGAGTTGGTGAGTTTACCACCAATATGACCTGAGTTGGTGTGTTTACCACCAATATGACCTGATTTTGTGTGTTTACCACCAATATGACCTGAATTGGTGTGTTTACCACCAATATGACCTAAGTTGGTGTGTTTACCACCAATATTACCTTATTTTGTGTGTTTACCACCAATATGACCTGAGTTGGTGTGTTTACCACCAATGTGACCTAAGTTGGTGTGTTTACCACCAATAATGACCTGAGTTGGTGTGTTTACCACCAATGTGACCTAAGTTGGTGTGTTTACCACCAATATAACCTGAGTTGGTGTGTTTACCACCAATGTGACCTGAGTTGGTGTGTTTACCACCAATGTGACCTAAGTTGGTGTGTTTACCACCAATATGACCTAAGTTGGTGTGTTTACCACCAATATGACCTGAGTTGGTGTGTTTACCACCAATGTGACCTAAGTTGGTGTGTTTACCACCAATATGACCTGAGTTGGTGTGTTTACCACCAATATGACCTGAGTTGGTGTGTTTACCACCAATATGACCTAAGTTGGTGTGTTTACCACTAATATGACCTGAGTTGGTGTGTTTACCACCAATATGACCTGAGTTGGTGTGTTTAACACCAATATGACCTGATTTGGTGTGTTTACCACCAATATGACCTGAGTTGGTGTGTTTACCACCAATGTGACCTGAGTTGGTTTGTTTAACACCAATGTGATCTAAGTTGGTGTGTTTACCACCAATGTGACCTAAGTTGGTGTGTTTACCACCAATATGACCTGAGTTGGTGTGTTTACCACCAATATGACCTGAGTTGGTGTATTTACCACCAATATGACCTGAGTTGGTGTGTTTACCACCAATATGACCTGAGTTGGTGTGTTTACCACCAATATGACCTGAGTTGGTGTGTTTACCACCAATATGACCTGAGTTGGTGTGTTTACCACCACTATGACCTGAGTTGGTGTGTTTACCACCAATATGACCTGAGTTGGTGTGTTTAACACCAATATGACCTGAGTTGGTGTGTTTACCACCAATATGACCTTAGTTGGTGTGTTTACCTTCAGACAATTATTGGAAAATAAAGTCCATACAAATTAGCCTTGTTAGTCAGGACTTGACAGGGAGTAACTAAGTAAAGTGGCTTCTACTCAACTAGACATTTTTATATCAAAATAAACTATTTAGTCAGAAAGTATTTTTTTACTTTAAAGTCGTCATCATAATGACTATTATGTTGATTTAAGTTAATACCAACTTTTTTGTGAATCTTCTAAAAGTGATGTATTATTTTTTCGTCATATACCAAATTTCATTAAAATTGTATCCTTTAAATTTCTTCTTTTTAAAGACGCCTATTATAAGTTGTTCAAAGGATAATACAATCGAATTCTTGATAATATTGGTCAATGAAACGTAAATAAAACAAGCAATCTTAAGTAATAGGTAAAAAAATTAAATAAGAAAACTAAACCCAAATACGTTGTTTTAAATTAATAACTCTATACCCAGTAAATAATTACTTCTTCTTTACTCAGATCATTCTGATAAAGTACGGATTTCCTGTTACTGGTACTTATTAAACGAGACTTCTTTAGCAATATTGTTTTGATAATAACTGTTCAATGTCCCGATTATATGAAATAATACTTTTACTATTTGTGTGGAGGTTAGTATTTTTACACAAAGTGTTGTAATATCCTAATACACAGTGGGCAAGGTAAAACATTTTGGCACATGTTTGATTTTCGCTAAACCGTGGCGAAAGGCCCTAATCTGTCTCAAAGCACCAAGACTCTGTATGTCTTCTTTCGTCCCTCAGTTGAATTTGGTGCTGCATAAAAGTTCACATTTGTTATTAAAATTACAGGGAAGCCGAGACTAAAAGACTCTAATAATGTTTTATGGAGCTGGATCCTTCTCGGAGTTAATTTTTTTAGTGAGTTTTGTTGTTGTTTTAGTATAGAAGATTAATATAAAAGATGGGAAGGAGATGGGCAAAGTCCATTTTTTTTCGGTTTAAAAGTATTTTCTTTGGTAATATTCTATTTCAGAGATATTATTATAAAAGAGTAAATCTTAATAATTCCAATATAATATGTAATCATAAACTGTACCGAACAGAACTATTCAAGTATATCTTTAAAGTTATAATGTATAATGCTCTTATGATAAACTAATGCAATGAAACTAACTTAACCAACAAGTAACAGTTCTTTTCCTTATATGTATTTTTAAGTGCACAATAATGTTACTAATCAATTAAAATTATTAACTACAAACACCTAATAAACCGAACATTTAAAATAAAACGTAATGATAAAAATGTCAATGTTTACCTTCCATCTTCCACCTGTTTGTTCACAATGCTTGACACTTTACAAAAAACAGTGCATCTTCATTAATATTGGCTGAGGTGATTTTGAAAATATACGTACACTTTATATTCTTTTTATAATTTATTAAATGTATTATTACAGACATTATTCCATAAACATAATTTCATCATCGATAAATAAATTCTATACATGTTTACTGAAAGGAGATATATGTACAGAACGCGCGCTGAAGGTCCGGCCTCCTGGCTGGCCTACTAGTCATATAAAAACATGGACTCGACCCTTACGAGACGTTCACAGACAGATTGTTAATACAGCTATTTGTTTATTTACAAATGGTTATAGTGTTTTGAATTCTTTTTACAACATTTTTTAGCCAACATAGTTTTTAATTATTCCCCAAATATTTTCTATTGGGTTTAGGTCCGGATGGTACGGGGGAGGCGAAGAACACTGTGTCCGTGGGTTTCCAGTTCTTCATAAAATGCGAACCTTTTAAAACTCTCCTCATAACGTTTAATTAAATCGTACAATTCAGGCTTGAGTGATGCTGGATTTAACTGCACTCCTTTGTCTTTCAACCACTCTGTTATTTCTTTTTTTTTTTATTTGAATTTTGTGCCTTATTGATTTGTACGTTATGATAGATTAGGAATGAGCTAAACGTTATAGATTAGGAATGAGCTGAGTCCTCGCCAAGTCATGAAGTTAGTGTGATTCATCTGGTCGTGGTAGTCTCCTTCACTGGTCCCTACTTTGTCGAAATCGTCTAGTTCTGTCGTTGTTCCTTTTCTCTTGTATGTTTTAGGAGTTGTGAACGAACACTCTCCTTTCACTGACTTTCACTGAAGTGTTCAATAAACACTTTTCACGCCGAATTTCCTTTATAAGAGTTTTTGAAACGTCACATGCAACTGCAATTTGTTCTGAAGGATTCGTTGTACATCTCTTAATTTGGCCTCATTCGCCATAAACTCAATTACTCTCCAAATTATTTTCCTAGCCTGACTTCAAGTAGTTTTTCTTTGGGCTGCTTTATCCATAGTTGAAGCAGAAACCATTAAAGGAATAAACTATTTAGGACCTAAGTTCACTAATTTTATAACCTGCAGAGGCTGTCGGCCATGTTGGTTTTAATCTCATTAGAACAGTGTTTTTTCGAGCCGGACAAATGATCGTGCGTGTTCAAGTTTAACAGTTATTTTTAAACGAACTTTTCCAAAGAAATTGCATTTCATCAAGAGTGAAATTGCGTGTTGAATTGCTTTGTGGATTCATAATTAGTTTAATAGAATAAATATACAAATTTTTTATCTTCACCTATTTTTCAAAACTAGACGTATATATTCATAATATCAAAAGCAAACCCAATGCACAATATGATAGCATTTTAAATGGCACCTCATACAGAACCTTTGGTAAATAAAAAATGAAATAAAAATGGATTCACAAATAACGTTGTTTTATGGGAATAAAACTAATATGGCCGACAGGCTGTGCAGACTCTTAACACTACTAAAAAAACTTAAGGGATACAAAAAAAAACTCCAAACTGATTTATTACACTACAGTAGTTTGATAAAAACAAACATATAACCAACTAAATAGTGTTTTACCGTACACTTGAGTAAAAATTCTTAACACGCCTAAACTACAAGCAAATATATCGCAAGCAGTCTGGAAACGTACTGAATTTGCATCCGTAGGTAACAGTTAACGCAAATTTATTAGAAGCAAGCGTGGGAAAGTCTCCTAGCGTGCGAAAGTCTGACAGTAGCGAATGTTTCCAGGACTGCAGGCATATTGGGCCCTCCACCCGTCTCCTCCCTATCACCGCTTGGCGGGCTGTAGTTTTTGCTAGTACTTTGAATAATATACTATAACTTATAAACTATTTGATATTTACATTAATGGCAGGAATGGCATTCTTTTAATTTGGTCACAAATTACATATGTGGTGGACCCGAGGGGAAAAGAATTTGAGAGCACACAATTAATTTAAATGAGGCTAAAATAGAATAATGAATAAACCATTCACCAATGTCCAGTTGTTGAATCTTCTCACACATGTGCGAAAGTTAATTGACTTACTCCATTCTTTATGAGGAAGGTTTATTCCACCGATGACAGTCATAGGGCCTGATTCAGAATCTTGTCTCGACCGTCAAACATATCGCAAGTTACCACCCAGTTGAATTTTTTTGGGAAATGTACGTCAAAATACCTTGCAAATTGAGAAGATTCTGAGTAGATATGATATTATGAAACTCTCTGAGAAGTACCTCTTTGCATCGTGTATCCGGAGCAGACGACATTGCCTCTTTGTTAAGATGATGGTGTTCGCGCCCATTGCACTCCTTACACTGTACGTGTCGGGCCTTCCTGGTTGGTACTAACCGAAGGACAATTTTGGTTGCTGATTGTTACTTGTGTCATCTCCAAGCTATGCCAGCTGCCACGCGTTGTATATTATGTATGTCTATGTTCGTATTCCACTGATATAACCAATATTACTATAATACCTCCAATATTCGACAGTAAATTCAATAGTCTACCAAAATCGCTGAAGATTCAGGCTATTCCTAGTATATATAAATAGTGATTATAGATGTATTGCATTAAACTATTTTAATACGTTTATTTAACGATAACAATGCCATACTTAACGTTGTCTTGTAGCTACATTTTATTTCATTGTTCCCTGACATGCTCCATTTTCCCCGCAATGAAACAAGTTCCTTGTGTTTTCTAATCCTCCCACAGTGTCCGTTGACCCAGTCTGCAATATCCGTCTGGATGATAAATTATTCTTGGATGGACAGAGGTATACACTGCACAACATCAGCAATGCTGCTTGTGTATTCTAATCCTTTCCTGTATTGACCAAGTCTGCAGTATCCGTCTGCTTAGTAAATTACTCTTGGATTGACCGAGGTCTTCACTGTACACCGTCATTACAGTAGCATGTGTGATGAATCCTCCTTCATTGACACAGTCTGCAGTATCCGTCTGCTTAGTAAATTACTCTTGGATTGACAGAGGTCTTCACTGTACACCGTCATTACAGTAGCATGTGTGATGAATCCTCCTTCATTGACACAGTCTGCAGTATCCGTCTGCTTAGTAAATTACTCTTGGATTGACAGAGGTCTTCACTGTACACCGTCATTACAGTAGCATGTGTGATGAATCCTCCTCCATTGTCCGTTGACCCAATCTGCAATATCCGTCTGGATGATAAATTACTTATATTATCAGCAGTCTCCATGTCTTTTGGCATACAAGTTATATTGTAATGCAAACTGTGTGGACTTTGTCGTATGTTATAGTTTATTTACAATTTTTTTTATAAATATTACAATTGTAATTCTACAGCCACAATTTTATTTCACACGCATATGATGAAATAAAACAAATAACAATATTACATAAGATTGAGTTTATGATAGCACCATATCATATAAATTACTATGTGTTTACTGTCTTCTTAGATTCCATTAAAAGTGAGTTTGAAAAATGAGAGGATATAAATGAAAATGAGTTACAAAACTGATGTCTCCTTCCCTATTAATTTATTTTATAGTTTTTAGTTTAAAATTATTTTTGATTGTTATTTTATAAAGTTTGACCATATAAAAAATAAATTAATTTAAGTGATCATATTTTCTTATTCTGTTTCAACACTTTTTTGTAACACTTGACTTCTTTTAACTGGAAAAGTACTATCTATAAAAGAGCATCTTTGTTCTGTGGAATCAATAGTACAATGTCAAACATACATAATAAACGTGTTTATTTATTTTCAAAACAGCTGTTATTAATTTACTAAAATCCATCCCATGTTATCCTTATGGAGCAATATTTTAGGGGTGGTTTCAACGCCTTGAAAATACTTTAGTTGTCCTATTTTAGACCTAAAGACACAGTGTACAAAATGTCAGCTCTCTACCTACATGTGAAGTTGGAGAATTAGTGATGAGTGAGTTAGTCAGTGAGTGCTTTGCCTTTTATCGATAACATTTTATGCTAATAACGATTTATATATTTGTTTTCTTCTGATTTAGGTGAGGAGCCACTAAATATTTACACTTTGGTGTTGTACCTGTAATTTGAGCTAAGATTATTTATCATTGTTTACCTTCTGACAGTGATTGGACAAGAAAGTCACGTACAGAATACCTCATTAGTCAGGCTTTAACAATGGCTAACAAAGTAAAGTGGCTTATGCACCAGGTATTTTCAAACAAGAAAACACCTTGGTGTCTTATTAAGTTTGTTTTTAAGTATTATTTTTACTTTTCATGTTATACATAATTTATATGTTAAGGTTCAATATTATAATAAATATTTTATATCTGTATTAGTAAATATAAATGTTTGATTGAGGCTAATATCATGTCGTAATTTTCTTCCCATATCAAAATAAACACCGATATAATTACTTGCATAGTAGCTTCTTAATATAGGGATATCAGAAGTTTCTCTGGTAAGAGTTGTTTAATATCTAACCAATTTAAATGACTGAAAGATCCACAAACGTATATGTCTCCTATGGCATTGACTGTTTAATAATTTCTGGGTCACATATTTGTAGAATGGATTGTTTCCGTAGGGGGAACGCATTTATGGACAACGTTCGGGACTCACCCTGTAGAAAACAGACATGGAATACCCACAAAACCCTCTGAGACATAACCATTACCAGATCCGTGGCCAAGTACCTGGACCGCACAGCCATCTGTAAACCACACATCCACAGCTTATTGAGCCTATGACTTCACCCCCAGTTGTTGGGCCTCAAACATGAACTTGGGGACAATGGTATGAAATTCCCTTTGTCCCAACCGCTGTGGTAATCACCTCTTGGAGTTTTTTTCTATCATCATACTTATTGAGCTCCAGAAGTACCACTCCTATAGCCATTTCCCAAATCTAGTGGATCTTAGTACCAAATTCTTCCAAGACTACGTTCTTTCGCATATATCCAAGGATTTCGAGGTGGGTCCTTCCAATACCAGAATTGATCAGGACTACCTGCCTCTTAGGCTTTGAACGAATCTTTGTATTCTTTTATATAGGGGTGGGGTTCCAAGTATCAATTTGGCTTTTTCAGCCCCTACTTTGGCTTTCTTCCCCTTTTTCTGGTCCTAATCTTCACGGTTGTAAACTCCTGAACGTCGTCAGATGCTGAAGATTGTTCACCTGATCTAATTTTGTGGACTGCAAGCTGAACATTTATGTAGAATTTCCTCAGAAATTGCAGGGGCTATGCTTGGTGACTGGCCTGGGTATATGTTGAATTACCAGAGCTAATTCATTCGAGAGTTACCTTCCAGAACCTTCTCATAGAGTCAATTATATCCTTGGCAAATTTTAGTCATAAAACTACGTTCTTAACACTCACTAAAACATTCCTCTGTCGTGTAGTAGCTACACGTATCTCGAGGAGGTCTCCCCTCATCCTCGTCAACTCTGCGTCGACAGTTTCCTCACCATTGCAATGTTTTCATCTGGAGATTCTTCCAGCATTTCTTTACTAAGTGCATTTTGATTTCATCGTGTGAAGATCACTTTGTCCCTCACCAATATAGCTGTCATTCGTGGACACGAATTTGGAATGGAATATTCGAATACACTGAAAATACCTGTAAATTAGTTAATAGATTTTGAGTTATCCTACTTAGCCTGGAATTATTACTATTACTTGATTTAATCGTAATACTAATACTACGATTAATTAACCCACCCACTCACCCATAAACGTACAGTAGTACTGACCTACCCGCCCATCTAAACACGTACCGTAATCTAAAAATGTAAACATGATGGGTTAAAGGTGACTTCTAACTAAGGTCCATACCCTATGTGGGAGGCGTGCAAGGATAGATCACTCACACCCATCCATGGAACAGCCACGCTCGGTGTTACTAGGTGCCGGTTTCTTGCAATGACGTCTGGACATAAGCACTGGTTAACTTAAAGTATTATATATGACTAGGGGACACCCTTGCTCACTTCGCGTACTGGCCACCCGCCCTCCCATACACGTACAGTGTTATGATCTTCTAATATATCATTAGGAATTAAATTTTGAAGCTGAGACCTAGTATATGATTTTTTAACAACATTGTTGTTCAATTCGTTCGTTTAATGAAGGAATAGTCGGTCTTTTCTCGTGATTGATGAATTAGTTTTTAATGAGAGGAGTAGTTCAAATTTATATTTAACCAATCATTAAAAAAATAGTCTGTAAATTAAAAGGTGTGAGCTACTTCCCATATGGCTGTTCACTTCCTACTGATTACTTAATTCTCTTTACTCGCTCTGCAGCATGATATTTTGGTATATCATCCCCGTATGCCCTGTGTAGAGTCACCTGTCCACATGCTCCTATTTCCCATTGCTTCAAGAATCTCTTTCCAGATTCGGATAGAGTGGACTTTGATCTCTATTGTTAACACCACCATGCAAGATTTACTGAATCTTATCGTCCAATATTTAATTACTAATGAAACACAACCTGTTCATACAATGTCACTTTACCCAGTCGTGGGCAATACTTCTTAATACCGTGGAATAAGAAATATTTTATTATTTTATACTGTAATAGAACATATATACACTTTGTTCACTCATAAAACTGTCCATTTCATTTACTTTGCACTTCATTATATGATAAATTGTAGAAACTTTACAACATAACCAAAAATCTTTAGCCTTTTTCAAGCCCTATTGAGTACGTGAGTAATGAACCGTCACTAAAGTGTTTCCGTCACAAAGGTAAGACCGAGAAAGGACTGAAGTACACTCAAACTTTACAACATAACCATTAATCTTTAGCCTTTTTCAAGCCATATTGAGTACGTGAGTAATGAACCGTCACTTAAGTGTTTCCGTCACAAAGGTAAGACCGAGAAAGGACTGAAGTACACTCAAACTTTACAACATAACCATTAATCTTTAGCCTTTTGCAAGCCATATTGAGTACGTGAGTAATGAACCGTCACTAAATTGTTTCCGTCACAAAGGTAAGACCGAGAAAGGACTGAAGTACACTCAAACTTTACAACATAACCATTAGTCTTTAGCCTTTTTCAAGCCCGATTGAGTACGTGAGTAATGAACCGTCACTAAAGTGTTTCCGTCACAAAGGTAAGACCGAGAAAGGACTGAAGTACACTCAAACTTTACAACATAACCATTAATCTTTAGCCTTTTTCAAGCCCGATTGAGTACGTGAGTTATGAACCGTCACTAAAGTGTTTCCGTCACAAAGGTAAGACCGAGAAAGGACTGAAGTACACTCAAACTTTACATAACCATTAATCTTTAGCCTTTTTCAAGCCATATTGAGTACGTGAGTAATGAACCGTCACTAAAGTGTTTCCGTCACAAAGGTAAGACCGAGAAAGGACTGAAGTACACTAAACTTTACAACATAACCATTAATCTTTAGCCTTTTTCAAGCCCGATTGAGTACGTGAGTAATGAACCGTCACTAAAGTGTTTCCGTCACAAAGGTAAGACCGAGAAAGGACTGAAGTACACTAAACTTTACAACATAACCATTAGTCTTTAGCCTTTTTCAAGCCCGATTGAGTACGTGAGTAATGAACCGTCACTAAAGTGTTTCCGTCACAAAGGTAAGACCGAGAAAGGACTGAAGTACACTCAAACTTTACAACATAACCATTAATCTTTAGCCTTTTTCAAGCCCGATTGAGTACGTGAGTAATGAACCGTCACTAAAGTGTTTCCGTCACAAAGGTAAGACCGAGAAAGGACTGAAGTACACTCAAACTTTACAACATAACCATTAATCTTTAGCCTTTTTCAAGCCCGATTGAGTACGTGAGTAATGAACCGTCACTAAAGTGTTTCCGTCACAAAGGTAAGACCGAGAAAGGACTGAAGTACACTAAACTTTACAACATAATCATTAATCTTTAGCCTTTTTCAAGCCCGATTGAGTACGTGAGTAATGAACCGTCACTAAAGTGTTTCCGTCACAAAGGTAAGACCGAGAAAGGACTGAAGTACACTAAACTTTACAACATAACCATTAATCTTTAGCCTTTTTCAAGCCCGATTGAGTACGTGAGTAATGAACCGTCACTAAAGTGTTTCCGTCACAAAGGTAAGACCGAGAAAGGACTGAAGTACACTAAACTTTACAACATAACCATTAATCTTTAGCGTTTTTCAAGCCATATTGAGTACGTGAGTAATGAACCGTCACTAAAGTGTTTCCGTCACAAAGGTAAGACCGAGAAAGGACTGAAGTACACTCAAACTTTACAACATAACCATTAATCTTTAGCCTTTTTCAAGCCATATTGAGTACGTGAGTAATGAACCGTTACTAAAGTGTTTCCGTCACAAAGGTAAGACCGAGAAAGGACTGAAGTACACTAAACTTTACAACATAACCATTAATCTTTAGCCTTTTTCAAGCCCGATTGAGTACGTGAGTAATGAACCGTCACTAAAGTGTTTCCGTCACAAAGGTAAGACCGAGAAAGGACTGAAGTACACTCAAACTTTACAACATAACCATTAATCTTTAGCCTTTTTCAAGCCATATTGAGTACGTGAGTAATGAACCGTTACTAAAGTGTTTCCGTCACAAAGGTAAGACCGAGAAAGGACTGAAGTACACTCAAACTTTACAACATAACCATTAATCTTTAGCCTTTTTCAAGCCATATTGAGTACGTGAGTAATGAACCGTCACTAAAGTGTTTCCGTCACAAAGGTAAGACCGAGAAAGGACTGAAGTACACTCAAACTTTACAACATAACCATTAATCTTTAGCCTTTTTCAAGCCATATTGAGTACGTGAGTAATGAACCGTTACTAAAGTGTTTCCGTCACAAAGGTAAGACCGAGAAAGGACTGAAGTACACTCAAACTTTACAACATAACCATTAATCTTTAGCCTTTTTCAAGCCATATTGAGTACGTGAGTAATGAACCGTTACTAAAGTGTTTCCGTCACAAAGGTAAGACCGAGAAAGGACTGAAGTACACTAAACTTTACAACATAACCATTAATCTTTAGCGTTTTTCAAGCCATATTGAGTACGTGAGTAATGAACCGTCACTAAAGTGTTTCCGTCACAAAGGTAAGACCGAGAAAGGACTGAAGTACACTCAAACTTTACAACATAACCATTAATCTTTAGCCTTTTTCAAGCCATATTGAGTACGTGAGTAATGAACCGTTACTAAAGTGTTTCCGTCACAAAGGTAAGACCGAGAAAGGACTGAAGTACACTAAACTTTACAACATAACCATTAATCTTTAGCCTTTTTCAAGCCCGATTGAGTACGTGAGTAATGAACCGTCACTAAAGTGTTTCCGTCACAAAGGTAAGACCGAGAAAGGACTGAAGTACACTCAAACTTTACAACATAACCATTAATCTTTAGCCTTTTTCAAGCCATATTGAGTACGTGAGTAATGAACCGTTACTAAAGTGTTTCCGTCACAAAGGTAAGACCGAGAAAGGACTGAAGTACACTCAAACTTTACAACATAACCATTAATCTTTAGCCTTTTTCAAGCCATATTGAGTACGTGAGTAATGAACCGTCACTAAAGTGTTTCCGTCACAAAGGTAAGACCGAGAAAGGACTGAAGTACACTCAAACTTTACAACATAACCATTAATCTTTAGCCTTTTTCAAGCCATATTGAGTACGTGAGTAATGAACCGTCACTAAAGTGTTTCCGTCACAAAGGTAAGACCGAGAAAGGACTGAAGTACACTCTAACTTTACTTTGACAGGTTTTACAGTACCCTTTACTTTTCAAAAAGATGATGATAGATTAATAACTCATGTTCTTTAATTTAAAATAAAGAACTGTTATTTTTAACTATTATTATACGATTTAGAAAATAACTTGGTGAAATTATCGGGCAATTAACACCAGCCTGTTTATATTTGGTTGAACTGGTCCCTTGGGGTTTTAAATGGGTAGATGATTGGGTACAAAACTAATAAAAGTGTAACACTCGTGTGCATATAACACGATACGTATTAATTTATTTATTTTCAAAAATGAATTGCAATACACAATGGTATTTACTGACCATGGACATATGACATATCATTATGTAACCACTTGACCAATGTTTATGCCATCCTTCAACTGCGAATGTTACACGTTTTACTCTCCATATATAGAGCATTTCTAATATACAATTGTTTCAAATAAGGGAGTACATTCAAGAAAGAAAGTTTAAGAGTACATTTTGTTACTAATGTTAGTAAATATATATTAAGTAGATATATACATATACAAAAAATGTTAATTTATGTTATATTCTGGATTTCTTCAATAAATGTTTTATTTTGTAAGTGAATCCAATAGTTGGGAGAAATGATTTATTACGGGTAATAAATAATATCCCTCATTGTGTTACGGTATACAATTTTACCATTTTCCTATTGAAGGTTTCAGTTAAATTATCTGTAAATTAAAAGGTGTGAGCTCCTTCCCAAATGGCTGTTCTCTTCCTCCTGAGTGCTTAATTCTCTTTACTCACTCTGCAGCATGATGCTTTTTATATCATCCCCGTAAGCCCTGTGTAGAGTCACCTGCCCACATGCTCCTCTTTCCCAGTGCTCCAGTCTCCCATTGTTAACTAACACTAAGCCCATTGTGTGTTAGTTTATAATAGAACTAACGAGCTTGGCAATTCTTCTCCAGTATCTAAGTTACAGATTCTATTATTCTTTATTTAGTAAAATGTCCACTTCAAAAAAAAATTTATAGTAAATTGTAACTTAGCAAAGTACTACAAATGTAATGTGCCCCGTCAACTCTAGTGGTGCAGTAACCCAGTTACATGGAGACAAAGTGGTGTGAAGATTGTAGGCAATAGGGTATATGATCGGTCTCTTAATAACACCATGGCAATTAGGTTGCAATCAGAGTGGAAAATACTAGAGAAGTCTGGGATGTCCATTTTGGGTGTTAGTCAGGGTCCGGGTGTTGTTTAGGGGAGAGAACAGAGTATAAGGCACGTCAATTAGCTGAAACACAGACCAATAAAATGTGGTTCGAATTCCTTGGTTAATGGACTATTAATAAATGGTCCTTTTTGAATATGAGTCAAACTCATCTAGTAACCCAACCGCACAATTCATCTTTACCCATCCTACAAAAATATAAGCGTTCATATTCGCTTTACAATATGCATAAATTGGTGTTGGCGACTCAAATAAGAGAATAATAAGAAGAGAGTTATATATACGGTGAATTTTTCATACGAATATAAATATCGGTTATTATTTTTTTTTTAATGCTATTATAATATATAAAATATACTTTATTACCGCTGTAATCCGTGTATAAACCCAGTTAATCAAGTTGAGTGATTGCAGATAAGTGATGACTTTAGGATATAACTAATTTACTAACGGGGCCATTATAAATAAATTTAAATGAAACTAAATGTATTAAAATTGTCTAAAACTTTATAAATTATCATTCTTATAAAAAAATCATTACCTTTTTCATCCATATGAAATGTAATAAAGTATTTAAATTGTATAACAAATTCTCTACCAAAAAATACAATTATATTTCTTTTGTTTTGGCTTTTCCAGTAAAACTAATTTTAACAATGAAAAATAAGAACGTTATTTGGTTATTTTTAATAGTTGAGTCCTCAAACAAAAATAAACATCACTCCTTTTTCAGTAAAATATGAAAAAAAAATGTAGGAAAATATTATTTGTCATTAACGTTTATTTGTTAACAATAGTTACAAACAATAACAAACTATAAATAATTTATTGGCAACATAAGGAACGTAAAATAAACTTAATTTTTAGTCAATTCAAGACTCCTTTTATTCAATTAGGTTTGTGTAAAGTTCAATTTCAAGTTTATATGTCCAATTTATTAATTTTCTAAATAATACCTTATCACAATCATTAGGCGTTTGCCCATCACGTAGTTGAACAAATGCTATTAAATATGATTATCATATGATCTTTATTAGGGAGATACTATCAACTAAAGGCATCATTTGTTGAGAATATTCAAAAAATCTATTCTAGACTTCCTGTCTATTGTCTGGGCAATGATGTCTCAATTTCATGGCATGAACCCAGACCTGCTGTACTGTCCAAGCCCTCAGTAACGGCTGCTACATGAACATTTTGAAATCATTCTAAAACATTTATATATTTAAGTTATCCAAGGATTTATGAGTAATTTATTATTTATATCAAGGTTCAAATAAAATTTTACATTGTATTACTTAAGTCAAAATCTTCAATAGGAAAATGGCAAAATTGATACCAACTAAACTGTATTTCCGAGGTATTACTAAATATATATATATGCACCTTCATGGTAAAATTTACCGAGAAATGTTACGGTTTTTTTGAATTGGTCAACTTTAGTAAAACTGGAATATTATTTGACCAGCTGTTGATACAAATGGCACTTACAAAGAATTTAAGTAATCCCATAGTAGCGTATATTGTTAGCCAAAAATTAGCTACTGTTAGAATGCAGTTTTTAAATAATTCACATTCACTAAAATATCAATATCCCTATTTACAAATCAATTAAATAAAAAGTCAAGAAATAGTTATTTTTAGCTTCATAATAATAAATTATAACTAAATTCTCATCATTACTATTTATGAATTAATAGTTTTGATTATTTTAAAATATGTTTTAATTAGTTTAAAACACTTAGAAATTGTTACACGCAATTGAAAGATGTATACATGTATTTATATTCTTTGTACATATTCAACGTTGGCTAAATTTGTAGGAACTTTCATACTTGAATCCCTAGGTAACTCAGCAGTGTGATAGCTCCACTAATGGTGCAGTTACAAGTAACGACCTGGGCGTTCCAAGGCAATTCAACTTATCTAATTGGTGCCACTCCTGAATATGCATATGATGGAGAAATTTTACTTCAGAAATAAAAATATTTATAATTACATTCACAATACGTTTTACTATTTATCTTTCACAACTGTGAGAACATAGTTGATTTACAGATATTGACATGTTATGGTTTAAGAATCAGGTATTATATAGATGAATGTCACGTATTCACAGTTACATAAGTTTCCATCACTCGTAGTTACTTGAGTAATCATCAGTAATTCATATTACTGATATGAAAGCAGTTCTGTCATTGATCTAAGTGGGTTGGAAAAAAGTTGAAACTGCCTTGCGTCATAATTATCCGGCAAGTTACAAATATGATTTCTTGAAGAAATTATGTTAATGATTAATGTTTCAATGTGATATTATTTAATACTAATTTACATAAAATAAATGTTCATTAATTAGTATTTTATTATTATTACCGAATATTCACCTAAAAAGAAAATATTTAACGTGCTACGCAGTTTATGCTTAATATTAGAATATACTTATTTCTAATACAATGGATTAACACTTCATCACATTACGTATAGCATAAGAATTTTATTTCAAATATTTTATTAGAAAAATATGTTTGAATTTTACTTAAATGTTTTATAAACTATGATCACTTCTGAGGATACATAATTGTTTTATATAGTTTATTTACAGTTGAAAAGTGGTTAAAAAGCAAGTGTTCGAACTGTGGAGTGTACACCAATTCGTCACTTGTTGAATTGTGTTCACGAAGAGGTCCGCAGTCCATGGGACCTGACAAGGAAGGTTGAAAATAAAATTGTACTCATTTTAATGTTATAAATTTTCCCACTTGTAAGTATTATTAAATATATTTTTGATCGATATACATATTTAATTCAATTTAAAGAAATAAAATTCATATATTTATATAATTACTACTTTTATTATAATTAAATGATAATTACATTATATTAAACAAAATTAAAAACAAATGCCACGTGTGTAGTTTGTAGTTCCAAAAATGTTGATCATATTTCGAATTAACAACAATTTCAAATACTATTGTATTAGATATTGCTACTATCATACTGGAAAATAGTTAGTTTGGATAGAATGTAAATAAAATTACTAGATTTTAGTATAGGAATTACCACACGTTTATTTTGTGTGGTAATGAACTTTTCTAATGCTATAAAACTCCTTAGGTAAAGCTTTATTAGAAGTTGAATTTGGAACAAAGTAAAACTAACAAGAAGTTAAATTTGTTCTTGCATATTTCATTATCAAGCAAGATAAGATTTACAAACTAAAGCTTTTAAAACAAAACACCTCTTTTTTTAAATACTCAAGATACTAAAACATCAAACTTTTAGTTAATTATTTATTTTTATATTTTAAGTAGCTTAAATTTGTTTGTTTTTTTCACTGGCACTTGAAAATCTGTTATATATTTGTATTACTATACTGTAATATTAGTATGAAGTAACAATAATATTAATTGTTATTTCATGTAAATAATTTTAATTTTAAATACTAATAATTAATTGTTTCTGAGCTAAGTTGAACTCAGATAGTAACAATGACTACACTCGTTCATCCACACTCATCACACTCATTCGTTAACCATATTCGCCCATATCTAGACGATCGGCTTCTTAAGAATAAATAAAAAAAAAATAAAAAACAATTCTTAGCTTCCTAAAACATTAGTAAATGTTTTAATCACGCAACCAACCTCCATATACTTTTTCTGGTTTTTCGTATATTACATTAAATATAATTATATTTTACTACCATGAATTATTTGCTACTCTACTTATATTAGACTATATACTATACAAACATTCAATCTTTTGTATTTTCCTATCGTATTTTGAAAACAGATAATAGAAGTCCTTAAGGAGAATCTCTTTACTGAGTTACCTATTGATCTAAACTCTTTGTCATGTTTAATGAAAGGGAAGAGGTTAAATAACAGTTAATTTGTACCAGGGGGAAAGACTTTACGATTTTCACATAACAAATGTGATTTACTATAATAATATTTTTTACTCTACGACGTCACTACAACAGTGTTATACCTGACGACAAACTGATACTATTGATTTTGAAACTAAACACGACAGAAGTTTGGTGCTACAACTTAAAGTTGTTGTGCCGAAACTTGAATTTTTGTGTATAACATTTTTTTTCTGAGATGATTATATTTTTTTATTATTGTTGCTTAATGTACGTACTTGGTTACTGGACATATAGGTGTCTTTATTTATTTAAATGAAGTGAGCTGGCAAATGTTACATTTACAAAATATTTATCAATATCGATGTGCCATTATTGTTAACTAACTGGTTTTCAGTGCAATATATTTATTTACAACAATATATTGTCACAAAATATTTTCAAATTGAAGTGTCATTGTTTATAAGACTCGTCAGAAAATGAGAGGTGTCAAATTAAAATGAAGCCGGAATGAAATGAAGTCTGGTGGACGTAATATGGCCGGGAGGCTTGTCTTTGTTTTACCCTTTGTTCAAGATGACTCTGATGAAGCTATTCATCAAATTAATTAATGCATTGTTGATGTGGAAAACCAAAAGAAACGTCAATCATATTTTATTCCTTTTTCGTTTTTTCATTTATCTAATTATAATTTCCTTTTGGTACATATTGTTTCTATTAATAAGAAATTTATACGTGAGAGTGAGTTAAATTTAAACAATCCTTAAAAAGTGTCGTTTTAACGTACAGCCTATAACAACTACATACTTTAATCATTTCAACTTAATATTGTTGGAGTTCAAACTAACAAAACATTATTTTATGAGATTTTTCACCATAAATTAGCATGCAACAAAATTATATTCAAGCTTGTTCTAATTATTGAACTTAAAAATGTTTTTCTAGGTATTATTTTATTAATTTGATATCATTTTATTGATTGTTAATATTTTCGCCTATTATCTTGAATACTTGACTTAATTTATTTATACAAAGTATGCTACAGCCTTCAAGTTACGTGTAAATGAGTACAAAGGATAATCATTTATTGGGTTTATAAAGCAAAATAGAATGTGTTTTATTGGATTCACAATATAGTGCTTCAATTCTTCAAATATATACATATGAAGTATTTGAAGTATATCATAAAATTTATCTAATTGCACAAGGTTAGTGACATTCAGGTCAGACACCATTTATAAAAGTTATATTGCCTGGCATAATAGAAGTTGTAGCTTCTAACAACGCCATCAGTAGTTGGACTGCTAAGTTGTCTTGTCTGAGGTATAATTTACCTTGGCGAACAAATGTTTGTGATAGCCTGACTATGGTTTTTGTTATTTTGTCTAACATATATTTTACAATTTGTAAAAATATTTGAGATTAAACGTATGAAAAATAGATCACTAATTATAACTCAGTATTGTTGTTTATTGTCTAATTGTATGATACATACAAGCAATAATGTTTGGTGGGCCATATGGAGCAATAAACGACAACAAACATATAATAGAGTATGTTTTCACAAAATAATTTACAGGTATATTATATTACGTGTTTATATTTGTTTCAGTAATATCACTTCACGTTATTCTTGAAAAATGTAAATCAATTATTAACAATACAGATTAATCTTTAAAAATAATTTATGATTAATGTTTTTAATACAATCTCTAAATAATCATAACTATATATATTTGATTTTGTAAATGGCATAAAACATACTTTCAAATGGTAATAAAATATTTTGCATTAATTTATCCAATAATTTAATAAGAATCTTTAATATACTGTATAGGCGTTTTCTTTTAAAGAGGAAATTTTTAATTCAAGATATTATACTGACAACAAATGAATTAATTGATATATGCACATATTTATAGATTTATGATAATCTTAACCATTATTATGGCAGTAAAATTATTATTATTTCATTAGAATTAAAGAGAAAATAACATAAATGTATAGGTTATTTAGTTAAAATCTTATAGCTTCAATAGTTTTCGGTTTATTGAAATAATTGATAAAGGGTACTTATAAGATAAATATTATTTATTTCATAAGATAAAATAGTTTATTGTTTCATTATGGTCTTCATTCCAATAAGTTTAGACTTAGTAGATTGTAACCACAGTATTGGCCGGTGTAGTGGAATATCATCTGTGGTTATTTAATCGCTCTGGGATGTACACTGTTCCGTTGATCACATACATTTAAACTGTTTAAATTAAAATTCAGGTTTAGTTAAATTTCATATCATTTTACTATATCAAACGCAAAAAAACAAAAGAAAAAATTTTAGAAGAAGGATATGACATTTACCTTTTTCATTCCTTACTAAAGATCTTTAGTTATTTTGTTGCGTTTGGTCTACAATTGGTTAATTTTGTCTATCCATACATCTTATATTAAACCATAGTTATATAGTGAGCTAAAAACTGTTAAATATTTTATATCATCGTAACTTTTATTCATGTACTGTACTCAGAGGTAAACTCTGATTACTTTTTATAATCATTAAAGGACTTAATCAATAATCGAACAAGAATATGATTTATATCGATTGATAATCAAATACCATCGTATTTTTAATTACGAGTATTTACGAAATACCATATGTTTTTAATACGTAAAGCTAATTTTGAAATATAAGAGAGTCCCTTATCCTGAATCTCTAAGTGTTTCCGTTTAGCGTAATTCTATACTGATAAACGTTCGGGAAAGTATCTAGATGGTAGTTCCGTTAATAATGAACGGAACTTCATAACATAATGTTTGACTTTCCTAACAATGCAAAGTTTGTAAAGCCAGTTTTAGCTCAGCTAAGCTGTCGAGTCTATCAACTGGAGTTGAGCTTTATGCCGAAGATACGGCTACAAAGTAAAATTTGTTTTGTGAATAAGACAAATTTACTGTTACTAATAGTCTGATGAACATATTAAAACTAAGATTCAGAATCGTGAATCCTTCAATTACTGAAAAGGAACAATAAAATAATACGAAAGTTACTATAGACTTACAATATGTTATGTTAAAATATGTTAGTTAGTGTCGTTAGTTACTTATAGTACATTATTGTTTCGAACTGGTATATTTTAATAAATGTTATAAATGGTAACTTTAACAACCTTCCGTTATTTTGTATGTCAAAAGAGCAATTTATATAAGACATTTAAAATAGGAATTTAAAGTTAATGAAATATTTATTTTTTTTTTAAGAATTTGGTAATTCTATCTAAAAGATGCAATTTGATAATTATGTTCTCAAAAAATTTACAAATTTTAATTTTTTTCTACTCAAACCTTACAAAATTTTACTATAATTTTTTTATATTATGAACTTAACAGCATCATATTATTCTATTGAACTAACCTTTAAATCCTAGATATTGGCAATAAATACACTTATATTAAGGAAAGGTGTCAAATTATATATAACATTTAAGAAACAAAACTGTATATTGTTTATAAAAACAAATAAAACTTATATTGATTAAGAAATGCTCTTGTTCTTGAATTAAATATTTAACACTTTTAAATTTGAAGTAAGGCAAATATGATTTAGTTGAAATATAATCATTCTACGAACGATATGGTCATAATCAGACACCAGACAATTACGTAATTATTTCCTATCAGTCACATCTACTTTACATACGAAAGTGCAAACTTCTGTCGATTGTGTCGATGCTGGTCAAATATATACTACTTACTAAGTCAATTTAAAAGAAAGTGATATATTTCGGAACCAATGGAGTAATACCTGGACTTGTATCGTTAGCACATTTTTGTGGACACAAATCCCTATTGACGGACCATAACTCATATATCCTTGATATTGTTGTGTGCGATGTGTATAGTTACCTTGTTGTATAGGTCAAGCTATCGTTTGTATCACATTTATTTAAAAAGCTAAAAAGAAAAACACATTAAATGTATTTTTAAATCATCAAAAACTATTATATATTACTATATTTAAATTCAACTGTTAATGTTAATATGTAATATGGAAATATTTTTTGTGGAAAGAAAACATAGTTTTTAGCATAATATTGGTTACACCTGGATAACTAAATCGTGTACCAAAGACCTTTTAAAAGGCGAACTATAATAAATTTTATATAAAATCTTCCTTGTAAATACTATTCATTCTTTTAATTTAAAAGATGCTTTCCAAATATTTACATTAATTTTACTACTTAAATTATTTTAAAATCAAGCTCAATTTATTGAGTTATTGAGAAATATTTAAGAATACATTAAATAGGTGACAGTTTGAGTTTGTAGGCAACGTATGGTACGGACATTGTGGGGTTTTCTATTGAACTATCAAATTAATAGTATATATGCTGTTTAATGAATTAAATTAAATGAATATATGCAGATATATATTTACATGTATATATCTGTATATTAATGTATACATACATGTATATATACGAAAAATTAAGAGTAAAATGTTCGTAGTATAGACTAAGTAATGTTATTGGTATATATTATTAAGCTGTTAGATAACTAACAATTTGAATGTATATTTTAAGCTAATAACCGTCCGAAATTTAAATTTCAAGTGTATTTTTAAATACATAATTAGTATAAAATAATGAACTATATAAACTTTTGTCTTTTGATAATAATTCAAGAATTTATTTTTACAAACATTTATTGTATTGACAATAATGTTTAATTTTTGGAAACGATAATCAGATATAGATACTGTATTCAAAACGAAAAATAACTTTTTAAGAAGTGTTGATATAAAAAGAAAAAATTAAATGAAAAGTTAAAGTTTGAATGAAAGTTAACAAGTACATTGGCATGGTTTTTACTACGAAATGTAAGATGCATACAGACATTACGGTAAATTACGTTAAACACCGTATTTAATAGTTATTAATTGGAGTATTATTTAAAGTGATAGTAATTTTAAGATTCTGAAATATTCCAATGAAACAATTTATAAAGTCATTTGCATTTTTTTTTTGTTTTTATTTTTTTAATATTTATATTATATAGTTGTGTATGTAATAGTAGACAATGAATAAAAGTGTCTTATTGTTGTATTTAATACTTTATCTATAAATACCGCTCTCCACTAATGTTCATTTTACCATTTATTCAGTGCATTAAGAAAAAGGGATGCATTATTGAATTTAATATGTTCACTATCATGCATTGCGTTGAAGTAAGCAATGTATATATTGCAAATGTGCACTGGAATAAGATATAATATCAATAAATATGCAACGTTAAACAAAGACGTAGAATACAAGAAAATATATCGCAAGAAAAAGAGATAACAGAGTATATTCCCCCTGGAGATGTGATACAACCACACGATAGACAGACAGTATATTCCCCCCTGGACCTGTAATACAACCACACGATATACATAGTGAATATTCCTCCTGGAACTGTGATACAACCACATGATAGACATACAGTATATTCCCCCCTGGAGCTCTGATACAACCACACGATATACATACAGTATATTTCCCCCTGGAGCTGTGATACAACCACCACGATAGACATACAGTTTATTTCCCCTGGAGCTGTTATACAACCACCACGATAGACATACAGTTTATTTCCCCCTGGAGCTGTGATACAACCACCACGATAGACATACAGTTTATTTCCCCCTGGAGCTATGATACAACCACCACGATAGACATACAGTTTATTTCCCCCTGGAGCTATGATACAACCACCACGATAGACATACAGTTTATTTCCCCCTGGAGCTGTGATACAACCACCACGATAGACATACAGTTTATTTCCCCCTGGAGCTGTGATACAACCACCACGATAGACATACAGTTTATTTCCCCCTGGAGCTATGATACAACCACCACGATAGACATACAGTTTATTTCCCCCTGGAGCTATGATACAACCACCACGATAGACATACAGTTTATTTCCCCCTGGAGCTGTGATACAACCACCACGATAGACATACAGTTTATTTCCCCCTGGAGCTACGATACAACCACCACGATATACATACAGTATATTCCCCCTGGAGCTATGATACAACCACCACGATAGACATACAGTTTATTTCCCCCTGGAGCTGTTATACAACCACACGATATACATACAGTATATTCCCCCTGGAGCTATGATACAACCACCATGATATACATACAGTATATTCCCCCTGGAGCTATGATACAACCACACGATATACATAGAGTATATTCCCCCTGGAGTTATGATATAACCACCACGATAGACATACAGTTTATTTCCCCCTGGAGCTGTGATACAACCACACGATATACATACAGTATATTCCCCCTGGAGCTATGATACAACCACCACGATAGACATACAGTATATTCCCCCTGGAGCTGTGATACAACCACACGATATACATACAGTATATTCCCCCTGGAGCTGTGATACAACCACACGATAGACATACAGTATATTCCCCCTGGAGCTGTGATACAACCACCATGATATACATACAGT
The DNA here is from genome assembly GCA_035578905.1 of Stictocephala bisonia. Classification (NCBI taxonomy): domain Eukaryota; kingdom Metazoa; phylum Arthropoda; class Insecta; order Hemiptera; family Membracidae; genus Stictocephala; species Stictocephala bisonia. Next base: position 121,024 of record JAQJVL010001685.1, on the reverse strand, counting down.
ATATTCCCCCTGGAGCTATGATACAACCACCACGATAGACATACAGTATATTTCCCCCTGGAACTGTGATACAACCACACGATATACATACAATATATTCCCCCTGGAGCTGTGATATAACCACAAGATAGACATACAGTATATTTCCCCCTGGAGATGTGATACAACCACACGATAGACATACAGTATATTCCCCCTGGAGCTGTGATACAACCACATGATAGACATACAGTATATTCCCCCTAGAGCTGTGATACAACCACACGTTAGACATATATTTACGTATTTTTTTACGATCCCATCACGAGTATAGTTATTTCGTTAATTTCTATTGTTATCCTTTATTTCTACTTTGTTGGGGATATGTATGTGATACTTACAAATCTATCAATAATAAATAGATCTATCATTTATCATAGGTTTTGTCATCTCTTTTATGTATAGTGCTCATAACCTCGGGACCATATTACTATCTTCACTTAAACAATAGCAATATTATTGAAAGTACTACACATTTTTCTCCAATAAATCAAAATCAAAGCTACAATTATATATACAGAGTGTACAGCTTCGACCATGACATATTTTATAGGATTGTTTTTCAGGTCAGTCAATACAAGTAAATAATGCCGTATTACATGTGTCCTATCTCAATTAGTTTTCTGTCTATATATGTTTTTTACAAAGAAATGTAATATATTATAAACAGTTTGACATACAATAATGAATTTTCGTATAGAAGATGATCTTGCAAATATATATTTTATGTAAAAAAAACTGTATGCCTAAGATTAACAATTTTAAAATAGTGGCTGTCTAAAAATTTCAAACTCAAATATAAAAAAACAAAATTCACCTAAAAATCTTAAGACACATTATTTGTAGACGTCGTTAAGTCAAAGTGAAAGATATGCAAATTTAAAAGATAGGTTCATAAATAACAGAGAAAATTTATTATTTGAGACTGAAAGCATTGTTATGTGAGAAAAAAATACTCAGTTAAATTGTTACCTGCTTTCAGACACAAAAAATAAGTTTTCTCTGTTATTTGTGAACCGATCTTTTAAACTTGCATATCTTTGAATTTAAGTTAACGTAGTCTACAAATCATATACCTTAACATTTTTTGGTGAAATGTTTAGCTTGTTTGATATTTGACTTTAAAATTTTTAAATAGCTGCCATTTTGAAACTTTTAATCTTACACATACAACCTTATTACGTAAAATGTATCTCTGTAATATGAACCTTTATACGAACATTCAGTATTGTATGTAAAACGATTTTCGATGTATTCTTTTTTTTTTTTTTTAAGACAGACAAACAGAAAATAATTGAGATAGGACACATGTAATACGGCATTATTTACTTGTATTGACCTGACAAACAATCCTCTAAAACGCCTGCCGGGTGAAGTCATCTTTATGCGCATTGGTTCCCAGGCTAAGTGCTTGATGGAACTTCTTAGTCCCAACCTCACTTTGTAAAATTAGACCTCCTTTAACTTTACTTTTAAATGTATCTAATTATTTATTTATGCTATTATCTTATATATTAGTTAAGCACTTGACACATCATTTTCTAACTAATACTAAATCAACACCATGACCAGTGATTATCTTGTACGAGGGTTAAGTAAAGTAAATTTCAAGGTAATGTTATGCCAGTGGGTCAAACCACTCAGAGGTCTACCATTAGCCTCAGACTCTTGGAATACGGCCAGCAGTTTAGAGTTACAATGCAATATTGTAGGGGGTTGCTGCCTCTGCTAAAGTATAACCTTGATAATCTTGGTTCTGTTAAGATGGTAATTACCAAAATTGGAAAATAATAAATCTATTACTTCTTTAAAAAAATTTTTACAACATACTAACTTAAAATTATTTTAAAATGGTAAGTAAATTAGGTTTATCCCAATGATTATCGATCACTTTAACATAATTAAGTGTCCAATAATTTTGTATGTCAATTGATCAATAATGAACGTATTTTAATTCATAGTTATTATCTTGAATAATTGAGTATAAAATAAAAATGTTGTAATAGTGTTGTAATAATCAGATCATCAGTGAAAATTTGTATTATTTTAACATTCTCAAAACGTAAAATACTATTAAATTACCAGCCATGTTCTCGTGTGTAATAAAGAGGAATATTATAGTATTAAAGTAGTATTTTATATAATAATTTTAATTAAATAATATAATAATATCTTCGAGCTAAAGTTTGTTCTATTTTAAAGTTATTGATAAGTTTTTAAGTTTTTCAATGAAGTAACCAATTATTGAAGAGTTTGAGTTTTTAAATTCTTTTAGTAATATACATAAAATAAAGTTACCATTAGTGCTAAAAATTATATGCTACCTCAAATCTGCATATTTCTGAGCATGCCTATTTTATCATCAAATAAAACCACATGTTCCTTGATTTACATTTCAAAATTAAATTTCACTGAATATGATCATAATTCAATCAGAAATTCTAAGTTCAAAAATACTTATACTTCATTAAGCTTTTCATGCGTATTATGCAGATTGCTGCTGTACATTTCAAGGTTTCAATTATTGAAAGCTCCTACATCAGCATCATCCTTTACAATGATCATAGTCAATGTGTGATTATTTTAAAGTAGTAGACCTATCAAAACATATAACTTATACTGATTTTACAGCGTTTGAATTATAAAAACCAATTGCCAATTAGGTTAGTCAATTGTTTTAGTAATTACCTCCAACAATGCACTTGTGAAGTTATTGTGCTGCTAGTAATTGTTCTGTCAGCAGTACAGGTTGTATATCTAACGAACATGTCTTACTCAATACGTATTGTACTGCTAGTAATTGTTCTGTCAGCAGTACAGGTTGTATATCTAACGAACATGTCTTACTCAATACGTATTGTGCTGCTAGTAATTGTTCTGTCAGCAGTACAGGTTGTATATCTAACGAACATGTCTTACTCAATACGTATTGTGCTGCTAGTAATTGTTCTGTCAGCAGTACAGGTTGTATATCTAACGAACATGTCTTACTCAATACGTATTGTGCTGCTAGTAATTGTTCTGTCAGCAGTACAGGTTGTATATCTAACGAACATGTCTTACTCAATACGTATTGTGCTGCTAGTAATTGTTCTGTCAGCAGTACAGGTTGTATATCTAACGAACATGTCTTACTCAATACGTATTGTGCTGCTAGTAATTGTTCTGTCAGCAGTACAGGTTGTATATCTAACGAACATGTCTTACTCAATACGTATTGTACTGCTAGTAATTGTTCTGTCAGCAGTACAGGTTGTATATCTAACGAACATGTCTTACTCAATACGTATTGTGCTGCTAGTAATTGTTCTGTCAGCAGTACAGGTTGTATATCTAACGAACATGTCTTACTCAATACGTATTGTGCTGCTAGTAATTGTTCTGTCAGCAGTACAGGTTGTATATCTAACGAACATGTCTTACTCAATACGTATTGTGCTGCTAGTAATTGTTCTGTCAGCAGTACAGGTTGTATATCTAACGAACATGTCTTACTCAATACGTATTGTGCTGCTAGTAATTGTTCTGTCAGCAGTACAGGTTGTATATCTAACGAACATGTCTTACTCAATACGTATTGTGCTGCTAGTAATTGTTCTGTCAGCAGTACAGGTTGTATATCTAACGAACATGTCTTACTCAATACGTATTGTGCTGCTAGTAATTGTTCTGTCAGCAGTACAGGTTGTATATCTAAGGAACATGTCTTACTCAATACGTATTGTGCTGCTAGTAATTAATTGTTCTGTCAGCAGTACAGGTTGTATATCTAAGGAACATGTCTTACTCAATACGTATTGTGCTGCTAGTAATTGTTCTGTCAGCAGTACAGGTTGTATATCTAAGGAACATGTCTTACTCAATACGTATTGTGCTGCTAGTAATTAATTGTTCTGTCAGCAGTACAGGTTGTATATCTAACGAACATGTCTTACTCAATACGTATTGTGCTGCTAGTAATTGTTCTGTCAGCAGTACAGGTTGTATATCTAACGAACATGTCTTACTCAATACGTATTGTGCTGCTAGTAATTGTTCTGTCAGCAGTACAGGTTGTATATCTAACGAACATGTCTTACTCAATACGTATTGTGCTGCTAGTAATTGTTCTGTCAGCAGTACAGGTTGTATATCTAACGAACATGTCTTACTCAATACGTGTTTCAATACATTCACTATTCAGAGTTGGCCAAAAGTCTGGAATATTGATTGATGTTAAAACCATTTAAATAAATTTTATAAAACGTATTATTTATGTACATGTCCCTATACCGAACATTTAGATATATCTTACTCGTGTTTCGCATAGCCAGAGAATGGCCCACAAAGGTAGTCGAAACAATTTTAAACGTAAGCATGCCTCGAGTTACACCTTATTTTAAAGGACTTTATTTGTTCAACATAACAGTGCAAATTTGAGTTCAAAAGGATCATCTAGTCAGATAATACAGCCTATGAAATTGTTTAGTGCCATATAACTAATACTTTTTAAGAACAAGGATAAGATATTTATTGTATATTGAGACTTACTGATATAATTATTTATTATTACTATTTCTTTTTTATTTGTTTATTCTTAGGACGCCGATCGTTAAGATATGGGCGAATATGGATTTCGAATGAGTATGATGGGTGTAGATGAACGAGTGTAGTCATTGTTACTATCTGAGTTCGACTTAGCTCAAAAAGGACTATTTATTAATAGCCTAATAGCCAGGGTAACTATGGGACCTACAGCTTTACTTGGAATCTGAGCCACGTAGTGTTGGTCTGATTTTCAGCTAACTGACAAGTCTGACACTCAGTTCTCTTCCCTACACAACAACTGACCCTTGACTACCATCAAACATGGACTGGGTTGACTTCTCTAGTAGTGTTCACGTCGATGGCAACCATTGGGCGGACGCCGTGTCACTATTAAGAGGGCCGAGGATGGAACCTATTTAATTTAACAATTAAAATTTACGTAATATAAGTCATTAATACATTTTCACTAAAAAACATTAAAAAAATTACGATCATAATTGTCTTGATATTTTTTTGGGGTACTGTCCAAAGTATTTTTTTTTTTTTTTTTTTTTACTATTATTATATTTTTAGATAACATACATATTCTCATAACACTCTCTCATTACTACAGTATACAATCAACAACATACTCAACAACAGGGATAAATGAATAAATATCCGTATGACTAAGAAGTAGTAGTAATATGACATAAAATTCTCTAAAAGGCTGTATTTTCTAACTGGGTCATTTTTTTACTTCATATTTACACTGTTTTGTACAGGTGAATACCTTTCAAATGAGGTGTAATTCGGGGTAGGCTTACATAAAATGTTTAGGACTTCCATCATGGGCTATGCCCTGACTATGGGAAAAACGAGTAAAATATGTCTAAATGTTTGATATAGGGACATGCACATAGGAAAAAAATTTAATTTTATATATATATATATACGCAGATTATGAAGGTTTGTTGATAGTGATATTAATCAGTTTACTTCTAGATATCAAGTTATTGTTTGAAATAAAGTTAAAATAGTGAGTAAAACATGAAGACAAGCAGGATTTCACAACACTCGAATCTTATTCTGAATTTAAAAGATACGAATCTTCGGAAGCAAGCAAGAAAAACAAAAAAGGTAGAATAAAACAATCTAACAACAACAAAATTAATGTCAATCTACAAATAATACTAATCCTCTTGATAGTTGTAGACTGTAGAGAGCTACCAATTTTAACGCCTACGAATTTTAATAATAAATTTACCTCGGTAGAATTTTAATAAATTATCTTTATTCTAATATTTTCATAGTAAATTTTTCCTATAATTTATATAATTTGAGCTTTATTTTAGGTTTGTTTTATATTTTTTATACCTTCATAAATTTTATTTGTACATTTCAGGAATTTTACTTGGCAACAGATTTACTTATCTATAGAATAAAACTGCTGATAAATTTTATTAATTTATTTTTTTTAAACAGTAAAGTAGTGTTTTTGTAAATAGTCATAATTGTTTATCTGTTTGAGACTAGTTGCATTTTCAATAATATATTGGTTTCCCATTAAAAATATAGAAATTTAAAACATATCATCCTCAGTAAATTTGTGTGGAAATAACTAACTACATAAGTTTGATTATGTTTATAAAACTCCAGTAGTAGTAAATAGATATTTATTCACATAGTAATATCAAAAATGGTTCAGTAAAGATGTTCGGGTTGTGAATAAATAATAGCTGTTCAAAACCAATAAAAGGGAAAAGGTAGGTAACTCCAATAACTCACTTTGCTTCTACGTTCTTCGATAACTTGATTTCCATTTGCATCACTTGATGGAAGATACTATAACGTACGAGTATATTTTTACTTTACTTTTCTAATAAAATGAACGCAAAAAAAAATAATACTTTAATTAAATATTAAATAAAAACCCATTTAGTAAACGAACATATATTTTAAGGAGTTCCATATATTACAGCTGTATTTTTTAACATTCCAATTAATTTATAATTTCACTTTATCTGTTCAGTTTTAAATGTTTTGCTTGCTTTCTATATAAGCATTTTTTTCTGGAAAATCCTTTATTTAAAATAGCTTAAAATGTTCCACCTTATTTTATTTTAGCACTAGTCCTAAACACGTAATGAAATTGCAGGGAATAAATTCACGGAAACCAAAAAGTTCACAACTTGATTATTGTGGATATGTTGCGCTGACGCCAACGTGGGCATTCATTAAACTCGAGAAAGCACATTTCGTAATTTTTATATATTTTTAGTCATATATTTTTATATTTTTTTATATTTTTAAAACTATGTGCTGAGTTATATTATTTATGTTATCACAAGAATGTCCTATGTAGTTGTCTATTGGAATTCGGGTATGTTCATTTTATTTATTGCTATACACTGCTACGTAACTTTGTGTATATATGATTTGTGATCTATTTCCAGCTTGAAAGCTAATTTGTACTTTTAAAAATAATACTCTAAGGAAATACAAGTTTTGAGAGGAATAACATAAATTCTAATACGAGGTTATGGTATATAGGTTCATACAAAAAATTACCCTAATATGAGCCCGATTTTCGCAATGTAATAAATAATGTTGTTTATTACGTTAAGACTAACGTATTTGATAGGTTAAATTTATATGACTAAGCCATTAATTAATCAAATGATGTACTAAAAATGTGATAATTGTTTAATAGACCGTATTCCGAATACCAGTGATCATGTAACTGCAAAATTATATTCATAAAATATGTTATGTCAATTTTAGTATCCTATTAGTTAGTAGCAATAGAATCGTATCATTCAATACAAGAATAAATAAATAACATTTATAACTTAATAATTTTAAATAGTAAAACTATAACAGAGGTAATGACAAAATATACAAATACATTGTTAGAGACATTTTAAATTTTGTCTATACAGGGTGGAAAAAATATGGAAACGCTTTCAACACTTTTATAAATCATATATTTAAATAATGGTCATGTAAAAGTGAAATCTTGTACATGACCGTGGTTAGAAATAAAATACTATTTGACGCCATTAACGATAGTTCATCTTTTAAGGGGACGGCCCACGAGGAGTTCAACGAAAATCTTCAGAGAAGTCGAGTTTAGTATCTAAATTAATTGCCGTAAACCGGACTTCTAAAGGTTTATCCTTTCCAGAGTAGAGGTTATTTGAAGCTTAAAGTAGCCAATTCGAACAATATTATTTATCCACTATTTAACGTTTTCAAGTGAATTATTCTGATCAAAAATTATACTTTATGGAACACAATTATTTTAAAGAAATTAGATTATCCACAACAAAAAATAACTTTGTTGTAAAAGTTTCCATATTTTCTTTCCAACCTACTAGATATTATATGTTTGTGGTTATATAGTTTTCAATGTTTCTAATAAGACAAACAAACTTTCATTCAATAACGTAAACTACTCAAGTATCAATTAGCTTTTATTCAAAATTAGCAATATTTATTTTTAAGAAAACAGCTCAGAATAGTACAGTTTATAAAATAAAATATTTCTTATAACAGTTTTTGAAAGTGTAAACTGACCAAACATTAGATTTATTATTGGCTAAATAAGGTTTTTCTATCAAACAACATAGGTGTTGTGATAAGATGGTATAGCAGAGCCTGTAGAGCCAGGTAATAAAGTAGAGCCCGATGAAAGAGATATGAGACAATAAGGGCAGATTTCCCCCTGGAGCTGTCCTGCAGCCTTTTGATAAACATATCTTGACGTACTCTCATGACATCATATGTAACAAGGATACTTCGTTATACTTTCATTGTTTCCCTCATTGATATGTCACTGAGGATATAAGAATAGCTAAACGTGAGTCACTTATGTTTATAAATAGACATATTTTGACGTCACTCTCATGACGTCATATGTAACAAGGATACTTCGTTATACTCTCTGATTGATATGTCACTGAGGATATAAGAGTAGCTAAACATGAGTCACTTATGTTTATAAATAGACATATTTTGACGTCACTCTCATGACGTCATATGTAACAAGGATATTTTTTTACACTCTCATTGTTTTCCTAACTGATATGTCACTGAGGAAATGGAAGTTGCTAAGTTTGTTACATTAACGTTGCCAAATAGACATATATTGACATCACTGCCATGATGTCATATGCAGCAAGAATCCTACGTTACAATCCCATTGTTTCACTCACTGAGATGTCACTGAGGAGATGAGAGTATCTGAGAATGTGTTTCTCGTGTTGTTAGATAGACATTATGTTGAATCAACTACAAAATTGTCCGAGAACGGTTGCATAGCAAACACAATTTAACATATTAGGAGCTAAAAATATATTGAAGTATTTAGAATTATCAATTCATATAGTTTTCTGGATCAACATTAGCATATGACAAATAAATTTCATGAACCAAGAGACTAGTATGCCTTTTAGGACAGAAATAATGACTCATATAATTCCTACTCAATATTCACAATAATGATAGAGCGTACATGTAGTCGTCCTGCTAGAAGTACCTTCTGGAAGGACTTTTGTACGAAACACCGAATCCTTCCAGCAGGACGCTTCTCTTGTTAAGCCAACCTATGGAGTTGTCCTTCCGGCAGGACGCGTCCTTCCAGCAGTACGTAAACAAATCGTAGCACAATTTCAACTACTCACATGTTTGTCTCACTACTTTTATTAAAACAAAATTTTACATTTTAAAAAACTTACATCCTACGACCTAATGAGATTCCATGTTTTAAATGATATTCAAAACAGTCTCGACCGGTTTGGGGGCTGCACAACACTGCTTTCGGTCCACATTTTTTGCAGAAATAACTTGCTTTCACTTGTTTTCTGTGGACTCTTGAACAAATAAGGCACTTCCTTTGCACTCTCTAGCGTTCATCGTCTTTGGACAAGTTGACCAGTACGTGACAAATAATTTCAACAGGCATTTCTTCTTCTGCATGGGCATTTCTTCCTACATTTCTATTGGTTTCTGGTGCTTCAAAAGTGTTTTTAATTAATTGAAGTGCCAAGGCTTGAGTGAAGTCTGAGTGAGACTTTTTGTCCGTCTTATCTCCCCTAATAAAGTTGTAGGAAAGGAATGCATTTGTTTCAATTATACCAAATATGCAGGCAAATATTCTATGGTGCCACTGCTGGATCTGCCATACAGATTCCAGTGCTAACCCATCTTGACGAATGTGGTTATGTATGTCAATGGCTGGAGCACCTGAAAAGTAGTCTTCCACTAGCTTTGGACGTGGCACCTCTTTTAGATAAAGTTTGCCATCTTCGCCAAATCTTTTCTTGCAGGGTTCTCCAGGTAATGTAGTACTACACGTACCCACAAAAGAATGAACTCTACGGTCTCTCCACGCCACTAAAATTAAATCAACATCTTCTGAATGTGCAATAGCAGACACAAACCTTCCCTTTTCATTAGGACACCTAAAAACCTCAAATTGTACTCACCCATATCTTAATAAATAATGAATGACTTAATCATAAACTTTCTAGATATATGTACATTAGTATTGACGCACCCATACGTACAGTAGTATTCAACTACCGATACATGTACAGTGGCTTTACCACCGTACGTCGGTGAGTGAGTGTTGATGAACTTCACTTCACTTCACTGTAACTACCTATCACCGTACGTGTGTGGGTGGGTGGGTCTTGTTGAACTTCCTTCAACCACCGTAAGTATGTGAGTGAAAGAGAAGTTTCGTTTATCAATTCAAATGTATGAAGCAAGTGGTAGTTAAATAGTTTGAAGATATCTAATCATCTTAATTTATGACGTTGCTAGATAGACATATATTGACGTCACTGTCATGATTTCATCTGTAGCAAGTATACTTCGTTACAATCCCATTGTTTCATTCACTGAGATGTCACTGAGGAGATGAGAGTAGCTTAGAGTCGTGTTTAGGCTCAATACTCAATACAAATCTAGATAACTAGCAATTAGTCATTGCGAATTATCTAGATGACAACTTGCCAATGGCACTATGACATCACAGTCAACGCACCCTACCTTCCAAGCTAGATCTCCAAACCTTACTTCCGTAAACTTTTTCATTTAGGTTTTTATGAAGCACAATGATTTTTCCACAACTGTTATTTTTTACGAAGATATTTAAAACAGAATTGCAGAGCTGCTATATAACTAAGGAAAATGCCACACTTGCTTCAATGTGCTTTTAAAATAATTACTCACTACAATGAAGATTATCTTTCAATGTTAATGTAATGGATATTTGTTTTACCTTTTCTTGAAGATCTTTCTTAAGGTCATAATCAATATATTCTTTTGATATTTATTAGGACCTTAATTTTATCAATTCCATTTTGTTTTTCAAGGACAGTAAAAAAAGAGTCGTATGGGTTTGGTAAGGGGCATATATCAAGAGAGAATATACTCTCAGTGTATATATTTCTAATCATATGTATTCTTAATCATTAGGTGTCTTAAATACAACACAAATAAATGCTATTGTTTTATATTTAGGTCAATAATTGAGAAGTTGATTTTGTTTAAATGGAATTGGAAAAAGAACCTTGTTTAAAATAAGAATCCATTTTTTTGAATAAAAATTAAATGTCCATATCTAATAAATAATAAGCATAGAAATATTTCTTTACGATTTAATTTCCCCTTAGTGTCTAGTTTTGTTGACAAAACGCATTCACACCGATGGTCAATCACCTGTATTTTACTGATTAGAAACAGATATTGCAATCTTCATTAGTTAATGTTTTATATAAGAAATGTTGTAGATAACTTTTCACCTATAATAGATCGATTGACTATGCATTAGTAGGAAAGATCGAAACGTAATCATAAAATAGTATGATATGTTGAGACAACCTAACAACCTATTTGACTTTCAAATAAGGTGGGGGTTATAAAATCTACAATGCCCTTAACCAAGTTAGACCATCTGTACCACTGAACTGAATGTATGACGATCTGTTTTAAAACACATTCGCTGAGAGTGACGCACACGCTGATGACGCCTTGCGTAGTCATTAGGCAATCTGCAGTTCTTTTTCAGCGTGAGTCTAACATTGCACGGGTAACTGCTGTTCATTCCTACATTGGTCCAAACATTGCATATAACTATGCTGGGTCACAGTTTTGGCGTGAGTTTTTTTTATGAAATATACTTTATGTAAATAAGTGTTTAGTGTAAATATTTCTTATAATTAGCGTTTTGTTTTCAACATGGCTGAACCACCTAGACTAGCTGTTATTGGCCAAAATGTGACCACCAGTTAGTCAGTTTTTTATATTTTAAACTTTGAAGATATAACGGGATATTTAGATTTGTTTATTATGGCTTCTGATTATGAATAAATAGACTGGAATAGAATGAACTGGTGGATTGAAGGAGATTTAATATGAAAATGCCTTAAAAATGGACTAATGAAAATATTGAATTATTTGCACATATAAAAATGTTACTTGTCACTATGATGAAATATGTCAACGTGAGGCCATGGTGCAAGTTGGGTAAGGCAGCGCCGCACAGCGCGATACGCTACTCTAGGTTTTTTATTGTCCAAAACCTATAAACATATTAAATTCAACCATCTTCATTGAACTACGTTAACATATCAATAATTATTAATAGTCTTTTATTTAGTAACTAAGTTGTTTGTTCATACCATCAAGTGCATTTCTTCATTTTAAATCCAAGCAGTATCGGGCACTAGTGTTGTTTATAGCTAAGAAACTGATCTGATGCTATAAACAATGCGTTAAATAAAATTGGATCTTAATATACTATAACTGTTATTTTTTTTTTTAATAATCCATATTTCAAGCAAACTGAAAAATATTTATGATTTGTTATATGCTTCATGTTATGGTTTATGATGTTTGTGGTTCATTATATGTTGTTTTTATTATTATTATTATTAATTGATTATTTTGAAGGTTTTGAAGGTTTAAAACTGCAATAATTTTACCATTACTGATACGTAAATTCAGCAATAGATATGGATTTTCTGTGATGGTGTTCATTACTCATTTATGTTAAATAGCTACACATCACATAGATTTTTCTAAATTTTATATTTCGGCTTTACAGTCTGAAGCCATTTTTAAACATTTAACAACATAAATAGTTTTTAGTAAAATATAAATTAATTAGTAGATCATATGTTTCTTAAAATATATAACAGATGATTTGATCAATGAAAATAGTTGAATATATTACTATATAAATGTTGATTAAAATTTTTTAGTCATTTATTAATTTTGAGTTTTACTTCTGATTTAATAATGGACAGGTTATATTGGGCATAAGGTGGCACTCGGTTGCGAAATATAACATTTAAAAAAACTATGAGATGTGAAGCTATTTAACATAAATCAGAAACTTAAGTTTTTGTGTAATATATATATTTTTTTTTTTTTTTTTATCCATAAGTTATGTTGAACTACATTAATATGGAAACTATTTTGAATAAAATAATTTAAGACTGTATCACTAAATTTTAACTGCTCTTCATTTGTTTCGCATTATTTTCTTTACCAACTAAAATTAATCTGTTCATTCATTAATTTATCACGATCCTTAAATTTTTCTTTAAAAATAAATAACTCTTCACAAGCAACGACCCTTTTTACAAACTTTTAGAATATCTACAATGTCATTTATTTTATTAAAACTGTGGATACAATGCAGAAGGTGTTTAGCTACATAAGATCTTTCAGGTTTCTTGTTTTTAAAAGCAGAGACATGGTGTTTATATCTTTTGCTAAAATTTACAGTCTGACGTATGTAAAACATATTATAATCATTACGGTTCATCCTTTATATTCCTGAATTGTTGAATTTATCTTCACTTTCAATATTCGGGTATAAAATTTTGGACATAGTATTACAAGTCTTAAAAGCTACTGATAAATTGAATTTCATAATTCTATTACCAACTCGTTGTGTAAACGGTTCATTGTAATGAAGAGATACATACTTTTTTGTTCTTTATCGGATTTTTCTTTTTTAAATGTTGTTCGTTTATCGTCTCAAATTTTATTTCTATTTTCTTTTTCATTCTACTTCCAATTTCATCAATGATTGGTGCCTTGTATCCATTTTCAATAGCTATTGATTTTATTACATTTATTTCCTGTTTTCTAACTGCAACACTTAATGGTATTTATTACGCCCTATATAACACACTTCTGAAGCTAGCTGTTTTGTGAGACGGGGGATGGACAGAACTGTTATTTATTGTACAATTGGTTTGAGTAGTTTTCCTGAAAATCCTATTTGAAAGTTGGTTATGATCACGAATTATTTTTAGATCCAAAAAGTTAATTTCATTCATTGAATCAAGTTCACTGGTAAAACTAAGCTTCTGGAGGTGACAATGAAGTATATTTAACATATTATCTAACTCATTACATAATTTCTCGCTAAACAAAACCAGAATATCATCGATATAACGGGTGTAAAATGATAGCATGTTACTTTTTTTGATTTATCTAAAATGGAGTCTTCATGATGCTGTAAAAAAACTTAGGACAAAATGGCTGACAGTTTGGACTACCCATAGCTGAACCATCGTTTGGAAGGAAAATTTGTTATTGAAACGGAAGGAATTTTGTTTCAAGATAGTTTTAAGCAATTTTACAATTTGATTTACATACATTTTTTCATATTGTTGTTTTACAAGTTTTTCCTTAACTAAGTTATTCACTTCATCAACTGGAATATTAGTATACAGATTAAAAATGTCAAATGAGGCTAACCTAGTCTATTACACAATTTTATATGATTGACCTTATCAACAAAATCAATACTGTTCTTAATGGTATATTTATTTTCAAGGTTCAAAGCAGACGTCAAAATATTGGACAATATCTTTGATACATTGTAAGTAGGCGCAGATTTGAAATTTACCTGGGGCCTAATAGGTACATTAGGTTTGTGAATTTTCGGAATACCATTCATTGTGGGTGCCTTAGGATTATTCATAAAAGCTCTAAAACGAACATTATCAGTAATAACTTTTGTACAAGATTTTACAACTTCATTTATTTCATCCTGATATTTGTTTGTAGGATCACCTTTTAGTACTTGAAATTTATTTTCCTTGATAAAATCTTTGGTTTTAGTAGTATAATCTTCTTTATTCAGAATTACAATTGCATTGCTCTTATCCGCTTTAACTGCGACTAGATCTTCGTTCTGTAATTTCTGTTTTACATCTAAACAAACGTTATAATCTAAAACCTTTTTCAAATTATTAGTTTGAACCTTCATTGTTTTACATATTTAACTTACATCATATTTAATTTCGTTTCTGTTACAATCTTTTAACTAAGATACATTACATTCAATGTCGGTGGCTAAAATATCAGCTTGTTTGTTTTGATTTTTTATGAAATTATGTTTGGGTCCAAAACACAATACATCATTTTTAGATTTGGTAAATTCAACATTACTAATATTAATTACCCTTTTATGAAAAACGTGACTTTCGTCATTAACTAAATGGCTAGTTATATTGTCATTATTACTTACATTCCTTAATCTTTGCAATTTCTTATTAAGCTTATTATATTTCGATTCCATTAAATTTCTTCATCAAGATTATCGTTCAGCAAATACCAAGCCCTCTTTTGTTGTTTATTGAACTTTTTAAGTCCAACAGTGCTTCAAGGTGGGAGCAATGTTCCATATGCAATGAATACAAATTACATATGGTACATACTCTGATAAGACTTTGTAATTGTAAGTTGTAGGCAGAGTGATAAGCAGAGCTACTGTATGCTCGCGCAGGCGCCCTGACTTCTGTTCAGTTCATTGTTTACAAACTTTCATCTTCAACGTTTGAAATTTTATCTCCTCTCTCTCTGTATTAATCTGTCTCAGGTTCATTTCCTCATTTAATAAGTTATTATTTTCTCCATAAATTATAAAAAAATTTCAGTGAACGGAACTAACACTGTACGTTATCCTATTCTACGAAATAAATACATTTTGCCGTGTTTGTAAAAAATAAATACTGTCAAAACATTTTTTAAAAATATGACAATAGAGTATCTAGTCGTGGTAAAATAAGAGTTGAGATGGGTTCATATTTATTTTGTGCACTGTAAATAAAGTTCATTGTTGTAACCACGAACCCAGACTGTAGTTTTTATAGGAAAACAAAATAGATACATATATAAAGTAAAAATATTTCTCATTTTATGAGCCTAAATGTTAAAAAGGTTAGTTAGTTATTTTGTAGCCATCCATATATTACAAATACCTGTTACATTTAATGGCAACCACGAGAAATACAAATGTCAGATTGCGTTAGACGCGTATTGAACTAGTCTATTGGAATTAATTTCATTGAATACACAATAAAAGACTTTGCCGAGTCATTGATTTTCATTTACTTATAAGATTAATACTTGACAAAATTTTGTCTTAAACCCAGATAAAAAATATGAGTTTCTGATTAAAATCATTTCTATAAATTGTGTATAAAATACTGTCTTCTTATCCACTTCATTGCATTAACATGTTTGTTTAGTACATTATAAAGCAATGATACTTGTAATCGTGCGTAGAGTTAAAACTATCAATTGTAAGAGAGAAAATAGACTAACATAACTTAAAAGTATACATAACAAGTTAGATAAACAAAAATGTTTACATGACGTCTTTTTAAGTAGTCTGATATTTCAGTATTAATATACATTTCAGGAATCAGAATATTCACATCTATTCTTCGTTTAATGTACACTAAAGTAATGGACAAATTGTAAATAATGCATATTTTATTATAAATTTAGGTTAGGTATGTGAATTGCTTTTCCTCTTTTAGTTTTTTACATTGCGTAATATTGGTCCTAGTTTTTGCACTTGTTTACACTGCTCCCAATATATTATTACTTGATGAATTACAAAGCAATCAAATGATACACTATGATTGTTTGTTTATTGATCATTTTATTAATCATAATTACAATCATGACAAATTACGCTAAACAATATCGTAACAAATATTTTACAGTAGTGTTAATTCAACTAAAATCGTTTTGGATCATTTAGGAAATATATGGTAACTTAACAATCCCTCTATTAATGTTTAGCTAAATTATTTATAAAGTTTCCCAGTATTATTGAAGAAGTATTATTATCGATGTAATACGTTTAACATTTCATACAATTTGCTATTAAGTGTTAAAAGGCACTCAGACTATCATACATCTTTCCTTTTAGTACTGCAGTATTGATTTTTGTAATAATTCTTGCGTTAGCAGGTCTCTTTGTAACATTTCCGTAATCAACTAGGAGCATTCCTTGAGTTTTATGACCTCTGTACTCCACTGAGATGTAGACATCCAGTGCTTCCACGACGTACTCCGGGCACAAAGCTAAGCACATTGGATACACGTCAGGGGGCATGTATTTCACCTCCGGACGCCTCTCTTGTTGAATCCGTTCTATCTTGTTCATTAAATCCACCACTGAATTATCTATCTTTGCTAAGACATTCCACCTCCAGTCCTAATTATGAACATGAATACAATTACTAATATATTCATATGTATGTAGGAGAGAAGTATATAATATCCATATAGTAATCCTACGTTACATTACACATTGTTTCCGGTCATTGTATTTGGCCTTTCCGTCATGAATATGATTCATATATAAACAATATCTGAGAGCGGGTTGTTGGAAAGTCAGGACTCTCAGATAGAGTAGCCTTAGTTAGGGTTCGAATCGTGGCCTGTATCAGTATTGTTCACCATGTACTGTACTGGTTCTTTCTTTAACTCTATCTGCATAAATTTACCTAGAGATAAATTTTATATCAGGAATGGGCAGGGTAAGATAAAAGAGAGATCATCAGACTTTTTACAATAACAATATTTCAAATAGCATACTTAAGGATTAGCTGTAATTTATTATTTGAGGTACTAGTGCCCACTATTTATATTATTTTAAGCCTTGCAATCAAAACATATCTCTTGGAAGAGTAAAATCAGTAAGAAATGTATTTGTTTATTGATACCCTACTATACAGTATTTTAATCCATCCTATAAATAATAAAAATACAATGATTGGTCATCTACATCCTATACGACTGACATAAACTCACCAACACATGGGCTAAAAGTGTTGTTATTTATTTAATCTCTACACTTAGTTTATTTCTATAATATTAAATACTACGGTATGAACTGTATTCTCTGATATATTCTAGTATGACCAACAAAACTATAGGTTTAATATTCTTTGGCCTTGCCATCTAGGCTTAAAACTGGTGGTAACAGGGCCTAGATTATGTTATATTTAAAAACTATATCTTAGAAACATTTGTTTATGAATTGTTTATCTGCTAAAAGTAGTTTAGTTCTATTTGATGAATATATTCCTAGCTGTAATTTTTATTTCAGATAAAACTTTGATTTATATAGTTGGCACTACGGCGTAACCAGGTACAAGGCGGCTGTGCTGTGCAGCTTTTTGCTATGGAGCTCCTCCTCTCCCTGCACACCACATACCTTCCTACTAGCCAGTGACACCGGCCAATAGAATTATCAACTTTCCAAACAGCTCAAACAATGAAAAATCACAAAATAAAGAGTTATTTAACCACACAATCAAATATTATATACAGCTTTCAGATCCTGTATAAATCTTTAATAATAGGCATTGAAACAAAATTGACAATGCAAAGCATGTTTGTGACAATAGAACACTTGATTACTGAGACACATACGTCAAATTACAGGACGACAACTTTGGTTCAACTTACATTGAAAAATGAGATTGGTATATGAACAATCATTTATCCGTTGGTTTGTTGTTAAAAAATAATGCAGAAATATCAGTTAAGCACGGTGAGGCTTTAAGCTTTTGCTGGCACGTAGAATGTAATGTAAAGATAGGTTGTGAATGTCAAATGTAACGACGGACTTTATTCTCAACCCTCTAAATACAGATACAGATAAAGATACTGTATTACTCAATGATTAATATGTGCAAGGACTTAAGAAGTAAAAAATGGCAATGTTGAAGGTGGCAGTTTTGGTATTATATAAGAATGGACCTTCATATTTGACTTGTCACATTAGCAACAATCAGGCCTATTCTACGTGTTTCAGATTTCACGGTAAGCTTTATATTTCTTATTTGCTATTAAATGACCTTTCTAGTAAGTTTTGCATTGGATCAAAAAATACGTTTCTTCATCCACGCAAGTAGTAGTGGAGTTTGCCGTTTCTGGGACAAATGAATATTTATGAGGTTTTGGGTGACGTGGGTGGTGACGTCTTTTAGTAGGGTGACATGGGTGGTGACGTCACAGTGTTGCATGACGTCAGCTTAGTGACGTCATTGGGGTTGGAATGGGTCAAGGTAATTGGGATTGTTTTTAAAAAAAAGCCTTTTTTCAATTTAATTTATTTTTTATACAACAGTTTCTTATTTACAAATGTACACCTTAAAACTAAACTGTCCTGGCTCTACGTCGAACCGGTGTGTCTTCACAGCCTTATAACTCATCCATCAGTCTATTGTACAATAATTCTTTTCCACACTCATCAGGACCTAAGCTTTTCAAAATATTCTTAAACTCGTATTCCAATCGTTTAACTGCAAAATCAGTTATCAGGACCATGCGTCGCATTGGGATTCGCCCACATACACTTTATAAAATGTTGACCAAACCTTGTAGTTCTCATCGTTGTACACTTAAACCTTAACTTTTTATCTTCAACAGAGTGTGCTATTTCACTCTTACGTTGGATTTTTTCTGCAGACTCTAAAGTCCAGGTTGGATTAGCAAACCTCAGCTCAAACATAATTGTTAATAAGTTTTCATTCATGTCACCTGTTTGGTTGTTACCCTTATGCATGTTGAGAGTGGACTAAGATAAAATTGTGGTGGGGGTAAAAGTGGTGGGGTAATAACCGGTTTCTAATACATGAGTTCAATCCAACTGAAACCGAAACTTCGCATTTCAAAAGTTCAAAAGAGTTCACGTAGTTGCTGTTATTTCACACTTTAGCTCAAAATTATTTTCTTCAACGTATTTACCCATTTTTAATTTTTCTACAGGGTTTAAAGCTCAAGAAGACTTGACAAACATAAAACAGAAATCTAATGCATAAATCTCAATTCGATTATGAATAAACTTGTACAGTTCCAAACAGCTGAAATCCCACCAAAGTTCTAATAATAGCTTCAGCATCTGTCTTGACAGTACTGCTAACTTTCAATACTTGTACTGGTAGATTCTGCGGCAATAATTGACCTTGACTAACATCATTTTCCTATGTTGTGCTACGTTTTGTAGAGGAAACAGTTGGATATTGAATATTTTCATAAGTGTTAGTATCCATAGAGAAGAGTTGAGATGGTTCAGACACGTTCGTAAATGCGCAACGCTTTATCTATAAGATGTTTTCCCCCACCAACAGGTTGCTGTATGAGCCTATGAGTATGAGTAGCGTGAAATAGATAGATCATTAAAAAAATTTAAAAACGCAACCTCTTCCATCCAACTCAGAGTGCAAATAACTGTGTAAACAAAGAAAAACTAAAGTAGGGGGATTTCTTCCTCAAAATTCCCAGGAACCTGGGAATTCCGGGAATTTCTTCCACCTGAGTGGGAATTTCCAAAACAAAAAAAATAAATAAATAAAATAAAATTGAAAAAACTTAGTTGTGGGAAAACTTGGAGTAGTCGAGGGAATCTTTTGGGGTAATTCGAGAGAAATGTCCCACAATTTGGGAGAAATATAGTATAAAAGAGGCCAGAGTTGTCTGGTTTCAATTCATACTGCTGCTGGGACCACTGGGATGAGGACGGAGCCTGCCTGCCCACCTGGGAATCCACTGGCAAGAGCGGTGAAGACGCACACACCGGCTCGCCTCGCCTCGCTCCATCGGAGCCTGGGCCTGGGTGGCTGGACTGGGCGGAGAGCTGCCTGCGGAGAACTTCAGGGAAGCCCGCCGAGCAAGTGCGGCGGAAGACGGCAGGGGTGAGTCTGATAGGGCCATTGGGCGCTCTTGCTCGCATCGGCTTGAGCAGTTGAGCGCTCAAGGAGGCCCCTACCCACTTAAGCTGGGCCGCAGATAGCCGGGTGAGAACCACCGCCCCGCACGGTTCTTCCCCAATAAGCGTTGGTAGAATAGGAGTCGGGCTAATCATTCTCCATTAACGGGTCACAGTTTATATTTCGTTTTCACATACGTCTTGCGTTGCCATTTTTCTCTATCTCTTTAATAACCCTGTAGTTAGTTGCATGTTTTCCGTTTGAATGACCTTGACCAACAATCCATACTTATAAAAATTTCATCCATCCTTAAAAGCTTCAAACCAGAGTCATCTCCAGCGTTTTCACTGCATTGACCAGCGGGATTCCCAGCTAAACAAAAATGGCCTTTTTCAAGACCACCAAATTTTCTAGTATTTTCGCCACACTTGCCAGCAGGCTTCAAACCAGGCTAGGCTCCAGCGTCTTCATCGCACTGTCTAGTGGGCTTCGACGAGGGAGACGAGGCGATGTGAACTGAGGCTTACGAACTCCCAGTCAGTCAGGCTAGTCCTCATCCAGCACTAACCTGCTGGCAAGTGCGGTAAAAATGCTGGTAGCCAACCTCATCGACGACTCTGGCGCAGGGCAGTGGTGTAGTGTTAAAGCCCCAATTCCGTTAAACTAAAAAATGTTTCTATACTATATTAAATAAATGTATAAATAAATCAACAAAAATTACAATGTCTAAAAATCCTCAACTGACTAGAATTAAACCTTGGATAACAATGGAAATAATTTGTATTATTGGAAAACGAGATAAATTAAGTAAGCTTTTAAAACAACAACCATTTAATATCATATTAAAAACACAATTTCGTAAATATAGAAACAATTTAAATAATATAGTCAAAGCAGCGAAAAATAACTACTACAGAGACCGAATTAATGAACACTGCAACAATCCGAAAGAATAGTGGAAAATATTGAAGAATTGTCTGGTAAAGAAAAAAAAGAAAAAGATGCGTTCCCAATAAAGAAATATATGAAAAATCCAACTATTGCACTATCAGAAGTCTCTTTTCAAGAAGTATCCAATGATTTTAATTCATATTTCTCAGAGGTAGGAAAAAAATTGGCCAAGAAAATCAAACCATGTGGCGATACTATATAAAATGATAACGATAACAGAGCTAACACGAACTTTGTTTTAGGCACAGTTACTGAACAGGATGTATTGCAGCAAGTTAACAGTTTAAGGGGTGGGTCTGCATCTGGATGGGACGGCATTTCTGCATCCCTTCTCAAGAGTAACATTGCCTTCTTAATTACCCCATTACTGAATATTATTAATCAGAGCTTTAGTTTAGGCGTTTTTCCAGATTTATTTAAAACGGCAAAAATGATACCACTATATAAAGGAAATAATGTTACATGTAAAAGCAACTTTCGTCCAATCTCGTTACTAAGCGTGTTTTCAAAAGTTATGGAGAAATTAGGCAAACTGCAATTCGTTTACTATTTAACAACAAATAATATCCTGTCTGACCGGCAATTTGGTTTCCGAAATGACAAAAATATTTCTAATGGCCATTATGAACTTACACGAGATATTAATTACTCAATTTGTAACAACAAACGTTCCATTGTGGTTTATCTAGATCTAGCTAAGGCCTTTGATTTGGTGGATTGGTCCAAACTTTTAGTTAAATTAAATTTAGTTGGTTGTCATGGGAAGTGTTTTACATGGTTTGAGAGTTATCTAACGGCCCACAGGCAAATTGTTTCAATTAATGGAATATCAAGTGATGTTAAACCTGTTCATTATGGAGTTATACAAGGTAGCACATTGGGGCCAATACTCTTTTTAATTTATATAAATAACTTAGCAAAACTAAATTTAAGTGGAAAGCTTTATTTATTTGCTGATAATTCAGCTATTTTGTTTGAGAGAAACAATTGGAACTTGGTTTGCAAAAACGCAAAAAACGATCTGAAATTAGTGAAAACATGGTTTGATCTAAATTTTTTAACACTTAATACTTCTATTAAGTGTTAAATTACCTTGTTTTTTACAGATAATGCCATAAAATCTAAATTTATGGCGTTATCTCTAAGACCCATTACAGACCTAGGTAGGAAAACTTTAAAATTGCACAATACTAATTGTTCCATTGGGGATTCTTGCACCTGTGCGAAATTTGACCAGGTTGATTCACATAAGTATTTAGGAGTGATTTACGATAAAAGAATGAGGTGGTGTGATCATATTGATTTTTTAAAAAAGAAGGCTCATAAACTATTATTTGTTTTCAGACAGTTACAAGAAATCCTCGAGCAGCCAGATAGTATAAAATTGTCATACTATGCATATTGCCAATCTCTGTTTTTGTGCGGGAATATAGATAGCTTGGGGTGGTGCTTTTAAACCAATACTTGAACCATTAAACGTCATACAACGTTTAATAATAAAAAGAGCATTGGGTAAAAATAGAAGATATCCAACAGAAATTTTTTTAAGAATTCAAGGTACTAACTGTTAGACAGCTATACATTAAATCACTACTTTTATACTCTTATAATAACTTGAATAGGATTTACATTCAACCCGACCACAATTATTTTACCCGATATTCTCAAAACACTAACATACAAACAGGAAGACTTAAGAAAGTGTATTCATTATCCACCTCCCATTTCATAATGCAATACCTTTTTAGAAATATCCCAAATGAACTCAAGGCATTCCAGCAACTTAAGCTTGTAGCGTACAAAAGGAAAGTTACAGAATGGTTGTCAACCTTGGGAGGGGGTGCATCGGAGTTGCTTATCACATCCAGTTATAGATAGCTAACATCCTGGCCTATACCATTTATATCCACCACTCAACCACGACCTTACCAAATCAGGTATTTGTTCTCATAAAAAAAATCTGTCGTGGTGTTTTATTTATTACTATTTATATTTATATTTTTCCTTTCTAATTCTCTGACCTCACAATTTCATTCTATGACTCTTTCCTATTTTTTTAATCTTCAGTCAGATTCCTATTATTCACTTCAACAAATTCACAATTATGAAATATGTATGGGTAGATCCAATCAAATTAATTAAATTGCAGCATATCCTTGCTGGTGTATATTGATTATTTTATAAATTCCAATTAATCTCACTTTTTTAAAAATATTTATTATTAATTTTTTTCTTCCTTTTTTTGAAAATTACGACTCATGCCCACACACAGATGTTTATCTATGTGGGCATTATTTTGTTCTCCATTGTTAAATATATTTGTTAATTTTAGAATTTATTTTTTGTAAATATAAGTGCACTGTAAATTATTTGTTTTTGTATGTATATATTGGAGGAATAAACTTATTTTGATTTGAAACTTATTTTGATTTGATTTGTTGTGGTCTTGAAAAAGACCGTTTTGGTTTAGCTGGGAAGCCCGCTGGTCAATGCAATGAATACCCTGGAGCCGACTCTGGTTTGAAGCCTGCAGGCGAGTGCAGTGAAAATACTAGAAAAGTTGGTGGTCTTAAAAAGGCCGTTTGGTTTAGTGACATTGCTCGCCTACTCCAAGACCGAAGCCCCATCCGATATCTCCAGCTGAGCCTCTGAGATGTCTTCAAGTGACATCTCGCTCTCTTCATCGCAGACCTCCTCCGACGAGAGATCCTCCACCGATGATGGGTCTAAATCACTCTCCTCGGACAGTGAGGAATCATCCTCGGCAGCCTGGTTGCTTAAATCCCACCCGTATTCTACCGGTCGGTTTTCCCTGCTTAGACGGGTTGAGAAGTACGTAGTCCTCGGGTATACCACTGCTGGATATCTCTAAGGATAGGAGTTGCAGACTCGGCGTCGGCGTGTCCAATTCGTACCTATCTCCATCCGAAGAGTCCATCCGAATATGGACGATCATATAGGCTTCTTGTCTAAGCTGGAATGGATAAACCTAGAATGGTCAGCCCTTTTTGTGCACTTCTACTGTAATCTGATTGGTCAGTTGCAACGGACCAATAGGAGAGCAGCTGGAAGTTATAAGTATAACACATAAAATCAGTTCAAGCGGTAAATCCATCGAGAACTCCAGTAAAAATGTTGCAAGCTTGCCTGCCCCAAACCTCTCTACTCAGTGCTGTGAAGGTTGTAAGGCCTCTCTACTGGCGTAGAGCAGCAGTGGAGCGTTCAGGCCTCAATCATGGGGGCTGGAGAGGTATTGGTGGGTGAGTGGACTTGGTTGAGAGCTGCGTGCGGAGAACTTTAGGGAAGCCCGTCGAGCAAGTGCTGCGGAAGACGATAGATAGGTATAATGGTAGGTATAGGTTACTCTGCGAGGGCCCTTGGATGCTTCGGCTTGCTTCGGCTTGAGCAGACAAGGAGGCCCCGGCCCATTTGCTGGGCAGTAGATAGCCGGGTGAGAACCATCGACCTGCACGGTCCTTCCCCAATAAGTGTTGGTGCAATAAGAGTTGGGTTAAAATGCTTCCCTTAACTTCTTGTCGGTGTTATACCTTGTCCTTAGTTGCATTTTAAAAGGCCGTTTTGAAACTTGCATCATGCTAGCATTTTTTGAAGATTCAGGACCAGAGCACAGTAATTGTAAGATGTGGCGAACTACGTTACTTTTTAAAATTACCTTGTGGGATGGAGCACCCGAACCTTCAAGAAAAAGTTGCGCTTCCCCCGTCTAAGATGGTTTATCCGCAATCTTCCCAGAGTTACAGCGGAGGCTGGAGATGTAGCTCGCTGAGGTTTTTACAAATGATGCGAACACACCTTTTCGCAAAATACGCTCGGTTTGCAACATCTCTCATATTTTTTCCCCTTTGATGTAGGTGTATGTGCAGGGAGTGCGGGACTTGTGGCAGCTACGCCGGAGCTCTTGTAGCTTCTGACACTTCGCAGATGGTGCAGGTGATCGTTGCAGTGGTGTAGAAGCGCAGGTAGCAGTGAACTCGGTGGCAAAGATTTGTCAAGGAGGTTTTGAGATGATGGTGGTGATTGCTGCCGTTGTAAGAATAAAGGTTGAAGAATTGAAGACAGAATCCCCATCTCCAACATAAGAATTTCTGGTGAAGGAGGACGAGCAGAAGTAGGTAGCGGAATCCTGGAAATTTCTATAGATGAAAGCGAAGGTGAAGGCTGCGTAGTGACAGTACTGGGTGAAGACAGTGTAATAAGCAGACGTTGTGATGTTAAAAGTTCAGCAGGAATAGTACGCTTTCTTGAACAAGGATCCATTGCAGGCAGTTTAGCTGGAGGAGAACTTGATGTCAAGAGAGCAGCAGAATATCTGATGTTCACGGCATGGTCGCACCTCTTTTTGTTAGCTACAGTTAGCCTCTGATTGGTTGTAACAGTAGAGCCAATGAGAGGCGTGCATGAGTTAACAAATAGGGGCAACGTCTTAGACTCGATACCACTTCAAGATTCAAGATTACCACTGTATGGGTGGGTTATTACCACTGTATGGGTGGGTCATTACCACTGTACGCGTAAGGGCGGGCGGGTGGGTCAATACCACTGTACGTGTATGAGCACTTCACTTATATATATAGATATATATATATATATATATATATATATATATATATATATATATATATATATATATATATATATATATATATATATATTAAATAATAAAACATATTGTAATAGACAACTTCTTCAACACAATAAAACATATTCTTCAAGAGGTGTCTACCAGCCAACGTCTACCAGTCTTCCCAGCTTCTAAAGGTGGAGCAGCTACCAGCCAAGTTCCTCCAGAAAGCTGTGGATGAAACATCTTCCAGTCTTCCCAGCTTCACCCATGAGATGAATCGCACTTCCTTTACTTTTTCCCGAATCATTTTGTTTACAAACTGCAAACCAATTCAAAGTGGTTTATCTTTAGCGCGCTGTTGTTCTATGACCTGCAAACCATCCAACAGTGCGTATTCTCTCCACACTACAGCGAATTGTCTTGAGAAGAGTGAAGGTGGAGTCACTGTTCTCCAGGCCTTGATACCACCTCGAGCGGCAGCTACCAGCCAACATCCTCCAGTGAGCTGTGGGTGAAACATCTACCAGTCTTCTCAGCTTCACCCAAGAGACGAATCGCACGTCCTTTACCTTTTCCTGAATCATTTTGTTTACGGCCTGCAAACCAATTCAAAGTGGTTTATTCTTAGCGCGCTGCTGTTCTATGGCCTGCAAACCATCCAACAGCGCTTATTCTCTCCACCTTGATTGACTATTGTTCTGAGGACTGCAAACCGCTGCCCAACAGTGTCGGAAATGATAATGAGTACATTATTAAAAAATTAACTTTTTTAGATATTATTACAGGAGTTGTATATTTATTTTTATTTAAACCTCCATTTCCATTTAAAATGTTGTCTCAAAAAGCTAAAAGAACAAACAACTGGTTGATAAATAAGTATCACTATATTAGATGGGAAGAAGGTTTTACAAGTTATAAATATCTTGAATGCATCATGTACCATTTTTGTTCAAAATTTTACAAATTTTATACAACTGGGTGTGAGAAACTAAACTGGATTCAATTATATAAAATCAGAAATGCTTACAATACATGTATTGAAAAAGGTTTTAAGGGAAGTTACGATGCTGTTTGTGTATAAAACCAAAAACATAGCTATTCACACTGTGCATTACAAAAAACTCACCGTCTAGCTGCTTTTTTAGAAAACCCTCTGGAATATAAGAATGGTGGGGATGAGCATAATAGTAGGGGTAATAGAGGATATAAATACGAGAGTACGCCGCTAACCATGCACCAGTATTACTCCGAGCTCAAAGGAGAAGACACTTGTAGCAGCAGCAGCATTATTGAAGATGGCATCACAACAGTTTCTACAATCGTTGGTTGAACAGTTTAATGTTCAATCGAAATCAACCGTTCTAGTCACAAAGAAGTGTTCCGAGCTGAAATAGCAAAAAATATACGTAATTTGCAGTATAAGGAAGATGGATACTGTTGTGGGGGATGCGATTTTAGTCACTTTAAGTTATGCTCCTTACACTCCAGGTGATATAGCAAAATTTCAAGTATTACTGCCTAATCGATTTGTGCATCTCCTTCAAAATGAAGATATGAGGAATATAGAAACCGGCACATTTTACCTAATGTCACATGGAGTGAGTGGCAACAACTCTACCGAACTCACGATTCGTCTAAATTTAGCTTCCTTTTAGTTTAAGTTGTAGTAGTTTAATTAAATAAATATTTTAAAACCCTTTTTGGGTGATCTTGAACTGAATAAATGAATAAATGATTTATTTCCAACAGCACTATACAATAATAAAGACAGATACCAAACTCGGAAATTGACTGACCACTTAACCAGTAGTGTGGCCAGTTTATAAAGGAAAACAACTAAAAATACATTTTTATTTAGAGTCTAGCATAGTCATATAAAAGAACAAAAAGACGCTCTCTGCAATGTTTGTTTTTTACTTATTAGAAAATATAAACGAATAAAATCATATTTAGAAAAATAATATCAATACTTGCGAAAAGCTAGAAAAATTACAGTTTACAATAAAATAATAACGTGGGAAATATTAACTTAGTACCTGATTCATATATTCTATATTATTTTGATTCAACAGCCAAATCTTTAAAAAATTACAAAATTTATTAAAACTATTTACTTGTCTTATATTATAAGGGAGCTGATTAAAATATTTTGGTGCAAGGTAGTTATAAGAATGTCTAAAAATTGATTTGTTTACTTTCAGTCTTCTAACATTGCCTGCAGAAAAGCTCCTTGTGTTATGATGATATATGAAATTATTTTCAGTATTGCCACTTCGTTTATAAAACAGACTTAAAACTTTGAAAACAAAAAGATGTTGGAAAGGCAGTATTTTTAAGGATTGATACAGTGGAAAGGAGCTCTCTCTTTTCCGTTTTTTTAAAATTATACGTAAAAAATAATTTTGACATATTCTTAATTTTTCTATTAATGTTTTAAAGGTGCCACCAAAACATACAATACCATACTGTAGGCGTGAATTAATTAACGCAAAATAAAGAGATCTTTACAATGCCGTTTCACAAAAATTTCTCAAAAAGTAGAATGTTCGAATGGATGATTTTATTCTATTGTGTAGAGACAATATGTGCTCTTCCCATCTGAGTTTACTATCAAAAATGAGTCCAAGATACTTAATACTTTTTACGCTCTGAATTGTTTCACAGTTACATAGAAATAAATTACAGTCAGAGGAATGGAATTTTATCTGAAAGGGTAAGTCACCACCAATTGGGTCAAAATATATTAATTTTGTTTTATTAATATTAACATGCATTTTATTTAATGTGCACCAATCTCTTAGTAATTTTATATCATTATTTATATGATTCTCAACAACTCTAAAATGCTCATCTTTGTAAAACAGAGCAACGTCATCGGCAAAAGCAGATATACTTCCTTTCCAACGAATAGTTAGCAAATCATTAATAAAAATTAAGAATAGAGTTGCTGAAAGCACTGATCCTTGAGGGACGCCAATTACAATTTCTTGTTGAGAACTGTAACAATTGTTTATTTTTACATGTTGTTTTCTGCTGGTCAAAAAACTTTTAAACCAGTCCAAAGCAACGCCCCGGAATCCTGTCGCTTCCAATTTGACTAAAAGAATTTCATGATTGACTAAATCGAAGGCTTTTTTAAAATCTATAAATGCACCTATTGTTTTACTATTTGAGTTAAAATTATTATAAATCTGCTCTGTTGCTGAAATCAAAGCATCCTCGGTAGATTTTCCCTTTGTGAAACCATATTGCCTGTTACTAAAAAAACTAAATTTATTTAAGTAAATTAAAACTCTTTTCAGCATTAGTTTTTCAAAAATCTTAGAAAAAATTGATAAAAGACTAATCGGTCTTAGATTATCCAGCTTAATAGAGTGATCTTTTTTATGAATAGGGGTGATAGTACTGATTTTTAATTTTGACGGAAAAATGCCCCTATTAAAACTTAAGTTTATTATGTATACTAAAACTGGAGCTATTGTTTCAATAATATTTTTTAATAAACAAACACTAATTTTATCAAAACCTGTCGATTTTTTATTTTTTAAATTATTTACAGTTTGTATGAGTTCAGTTACACTGATGGGATTAATATAAAAAGAATGTGGGTAAGTGACGGTCGGTTGATAGACAGGGCCGACAGTTTGAGATCTCTGCATAGTGATGAGATAATTTTTAATTGTTTCTGCCACCGCATGAGGGTCTGTCACTATCTCTCCGTTATCTAACTCGACCTTTTGGACGCTCTTATTGTTTACAGAACCAGTTACCTCATTTATTACTCTCCATTGCATGGAAGAATCACCATTACAGTTCTCAATTCGTTTTCTAAAATGTTCGTATTTAATAGTGTCTATTTCAAGTTTTAAGTCTTTACAAAATTTGCTGTAGTAGCATAAAAAATGTTTATCATACGGCCTTCTTTTATAAATTTTATAAAGTTTCTTCCTTTTATTTACTTTATGTAATAGATTTAAGGTTATCCATGGGCTCCTTAACTTAGCTTTAATTAACTTATCATTATAATCAAT
This sequence comes from Stictocephala bisonia, assembly GCA_035578905.1. Taxonomy (NCBI): domain Eukaryota; kingdom Metazoa; phylum Arthropoda; class Insecta; order Hemiptera; family Membracidae; genus Stictocephala; species Stictocephala bisonia. The sequence continues at coordinate 90,863 of JAQJVL010001685.1, read as the reverse complement.
AACCTTACTACTCTCAGCAACAGTATTACTAAGAATGTCAATAAACATATTATAACAACTATTTACATCGTCGTTTGAATATATTACGCTCCAATCAACAATACTTAATTTGTATTTCACTGAATCAAAATTTATAGTTGTTTTCTTTAAGCAAGGATTAACTACATCGTTTAGATTATTAGACAGGCAATTAGTGACAGTTTTAATTAAACTTACATACTTAAGTCCCAATAAACAGTGATCAGTCAATCCAAGGTCAAAAATATCAGATTTAAAATTATTTATGTGTCTATGTCTTACGAAAATATGGTCAATGCACGATTCTGAGTTACTGGTTATTCTAGTAGAAGAATTTATAAGGGAGACAAATCCATTGTTAACCAGAAGACTTTGATATCTTTGACTATCTATGCTATTTACCAATAAATTTATATTTACATCTCCAAACTACTTTGCAAACTTTTAAAATACCACTGTTATACGAACGGAGCTGTTAGTATCACCATGAATGTGGACAAGTTCGGTCGATATGAACAAACTATTACTCGTTCACCAATGGATATACAAAATTTAGCAAGTGTTGATTTTGTAAAGAACAATTTTCTACAATTATCTAACAAAAATAATCACTACGATGCAAAAAGAAGATGTATTAGAAATGTTTCACTACCATTATTACCCAGCGATGCAGCTAATATGGAATATGTAAAAGATTATGGTTTAGGAAGAACTGATTATATGCATTAAACTGTTAAAAACAAATTTATAAGAGGCTTGCGTGAGCCTGTTTTACCTTCCGATGCGGCAACTTTGGTTTTTGTTAATAAATGTAGTTTAAAAAGAACTTATCCAGGTGGTGATTTTGACTTTGATGGTAAACTAATTATAAATATCGGAGAGCCTGTTTTACCTACAGATGCTGTAAACATATATTTTTTTTTACTAAACACACTCCAAAAATATACCCCGATCATGTGATGTTTGGTGGTAAAAGATTAAGCAACGTGCAAGACCCTACTTATGATGGAGAAGCTGTCAACCTAAAAACATTACAGTTATTGAGTTTAAGCAAAGAAGTTGGAGAGGGTATGCATTATAACGCCAAAGGATTTAAAGTTATAAATGTCGGTCAATGTCAAGAAAAAGGTGACGTTGTTAATTTGAATTATTTAAAAAAATATGTTGATACGTGGATTGCGCACCTCAAAAGCCAATTGGAACGGTTATCATCAGCGATATTTAATTATATTCATTGTTCTACAGGAAGAGCCGCTGAATCTGGTACAACAAGGGTAAACTTCTTAGATTGGGATGAAGTACTTACAAAATACTGGAGGAGGATGATTCAGAAATCGAATTTGGAAGAAGAGGGAAAATAATTAGATATTTTAACTAATTTTAAATCTGTTATACCCCCACCATTTATTACCCCCACCACAGTTTAAACTGTTTATTAATGATGAGGTGCATACTCACTTTAGCACATTTTGCTACCAACACGCACACAGTTAACAACCGGGGAAATGAATACAGACTTGGGAAATATTATGCTTTATCTGACACTTTCAAAAACAGCCTGGACTTCGGACACTGTAAAGAAACTTGATCGTATGTGTGAAATTGCAAAGATTGTTGAAAATGAAAAGTATAAGTTACATTATAGAATTACAAGGACTACAAGGTTTGTTATAAATGTTATAGAGTTTGGTGTGGGCAAATCCTGATGCAAAAGTTTGTTCAAATTATTGCATTTGTTGTAATATCAAACGTCACGAATATGAATTTACGAAGCTATTGGAAAGCATAGGAGAAGATGAGTGCGAAAAAGAATTGTACACAAGACTAATGGATAAATTAAAGTGGAATTAATAGTACAGTTTAAAAACATTAGTTTAAGATAGAAATATTCTATACATACTGTAGTGAACAACTATTCACCCCACCACCTTTACACCTCCACAACTCTTTGACTATCTATAAAGGAGGAGGTGGGCATGACTTTAGCACACTCCACTTTGAACCCGCACAGGTAACAACCAAAAGGACAACGAATACCGATTTGGGAACATTCATGCTTCATCTAACAATTTTAATATCCACCTGGAGTACAGACTATGAACGAAAACTTCAATGTATGGCTGAGATTGCCCATATTGTTGAAAATAAAAAGTTTTTGTTGACGTCTACCACAACAAAAACTACAAGGTTTGGTAAATACTTTATAGAGTGCACGTGGACAACTTCTGATGGTAAACTTTGTGCTGATTTCTGCATCTGTAATGATATAAAAAGGTATGGATACGAATTTATAAATTTATTGGAAAGTATCGGACCTGAAGAGAGCGGAAAAGGATTGTACAATAGACTGATGGATGAGTTACAAGGCTGTGAGGACACACGGGTTCGACGTAGAGCGAGGACAGTTTAATTTTAAGTTGTACATTTGTAAATAAGAAACTGTTGTATAAAAAATAAATTAAATTGAAAAAAATGCTTTTTTAAAAACAATACCAATGACCTTGACCAACTCCAACCCCAGTGACGTCACTAAGCTGATGTCGTGCAACACTGTGATGTCACCACCCACGTCACCCCATCCAACGACACCACCTACGTCACCCAAAACCTTATAAATATTCATTTGCCCCAGAATAGGCAAATCCCACTACTCACACTCTCCTTGCATTCATTTATAATACATATACTCCATATATAAGTACATTGTCTTAAAAATGAATACATAAATGCCTTACACCTTAAAAAAATGCATTATATTTTGATTTGTACTGTTTTCATCTCAATAAAACTACGTAATAAATACTTACAATCTCCAAATCGCTGTCAATAACAGTCTCCCACGAAAACACATTGAGGATTGTTGCGGAATCCAACGCCCAATTAAACACGAATGAACTAGCTGCCGCATCAGCGTAACTATTAAATTCCACTCCGGGTCGTACGTTTCCAACACCTGCCAAACAAATCATATAGCTAAGTTATCCATATAAAATATTGTTAAAACTGATTTTTATTTTTAGTACAAAAACTCTTGATTCTAATCTGACAGTGATACTTTTATTTCTTCAATTACTTTTTGAGTAGAGTATGTTACATCTTACAAAAAACAATATATGTATTACTATTATTATTCATGGCTAGTTCAAGAATTGGAAAATGGCGTCAAACTTGTAAGCATATTCAATATATTCACTATTCTTTGTTTCAGGGTTTTTATAGTTTAATAAAAACATTAAATATAATGATTATAAAAAGTCAGATGTCATCAGCTTTTCCTCTGGAAATATATTAACAATAGTATTGAATAAAATATTAGATTCATATTTTAATTTCCCATTAAGTGATTATGAGTCGACTATGGGTGATGTCTTTGAATTCTTCCAAAATTAATAAATTTTGGTCCCTAACTAGAAACTGCATTAATATACCATTTGAAAAATGTTCTAAATGCATCCCTCATTGGAATACTCTGCACCTCACTGTGTGTGAGTGGGAGAGTCAACGACATAACTGAGAATTCCACATCACATCATGGGTGAAACGTTTGCTGAGGTAAATATTGTAATAACACCTTGATGTGGTTGTTACGGGAAGCTTCACTTTTTAGTATGACGCAAGCCAATTTAGCTTACGAATGATCTAAAACTGTACGAAATTTTCTTTCGAGCTGTTAAATGAAATACTCATTTGAAAATGTAAAAGAGTACTACAAAATTAAATATGTTCGGGTAGGCTCAAAAACAGACGTTTAAATACACTATATTTTTACTCACCCTCCGGCTATACAAGTACGGTAGTATTGACCCACCCACAAACTTCTACACGGTATTGACATTCCCGCCCACGCCAACACGTACAGTGGTATTGACCCACCCACCACTACACGTAGAGGGGTATTGACCCACCCACCCACCACTACACGTACAGTGGTATTGACCCACCCATCCACGCCTACACGTACAGCGGTATTGATCCACTCTCCCTCCAATACACGTTCAATATAATAGTCACCTGCCCACCCATACACGTACAATGAAATTAGCCTACTCTCCTTCCCAAATATGTACAGTGGTACTGACCCACTCTCCCTCCCATACACGTTCAATGAATGACCCACCTGCCCACCCATACACGTACAATGATATTAGCCCACTCTTCCTCCCATACATGTACAGTGCAATGAGGGATTGAATCGTACAATTAAGTATTACTGTACGTGTTGGAATGGGCGGGTAGATCATCACCACTGTACGTGTAGAAGTGGGTGGGTAGGTCAATACCACTGTACGTGTAGTGGTGGGTGGGTGAGTCAATACCACTGTACGTGTAGGCTATTTGGTTGCCAGTGCTGAATACATAGGAAACCTCGAATAAGATATTGTCTTGTATCTCTGGGTGCAGATATTTAATATCCCTTCGAAATTGATTTGTTAAAAAGATATTGTGATTATGACATTAATTAAGATATTATGGTTAAAAATGTTGTTATAAGACTTTAATGTCGTTGGAGTAACTAATAATACAATGTTAGTCCCAAAAATGTATATTAATCTCAACTAAGGGGCTTCGTTAAGTCATGTACGAACGGGGGGGGGGGAGGAGATACAACTACTGGAAATTTAAGTCGGGAATGGAAAATGGTAAGTCTTGTTATTGCAGTGATGAAGTTCAAACTATGGATCACATAGTCAATGAGTGTCCGTTGCGATCTCTTAAGGGGGATTAGCTGGTCTTCATTGAATCGTAGAAGCAGGTGTTGAGTGGTTACTAGACCTGAATTAAGCTCTATAACGGAAGATCAATATTTAAACAATAAGTACTTTTTAATTTAGTTATTGTTGTACTGCATAGTTTTATTTGTGTAATTCTTTAAATCTTTCATTAGTTTGGTGGCCTATAAAATCCATACGATATGTAAATATATAGTCTAAAAAATGAAGGAAATAAGAATATGTTTTAATTTTGTTTTCTATAGTTTGTAATGTCCCTGCTCTTTTACAATAATGTTTTTGTTTTTATTTGTTTTTATATTTTTATTCTTCTATTGTGTCATAGATACATAATTGTACATAAACTCTTGTTAATACATAATTACAATGAGGTACTCGAATATATAAAATAAACATATCCTGCTAATTCATGATAAACAAAAATATTCGCAACACTTTACCAAATTGAATTGAAAAAATCGTTAAACTATAAGGAACTAAGTCTACTAGCTTATCTTTTAATATTCGTTTGAATGTAGTTAAATGTTGTTCCAGTTTGAGTTATTTGGGAGGTTATTTGGGAGGTTATTGTACAGTTAAATTCCTTTGTGTAAAAGGTAACTTCCGGAGTAGGAGGATCTATGTTTTGGGATGACCAGATTCATTCTGTTACGAAGATTGTATGTATGTGGAGGTTGAGAAAGAATGGAATAGAGTTGTGGATTCTTTTTAACAAATTACAAAGTTTCTAAAATATATATGGACGTTAAAGTTAAAATCTTTTGTTGATTAAAAAGTGGACGGCATGATATAGAGATGGGCAAGAACAGTTAATTTGCGGAACAGTCGGAACCGGAACAACTCCAGGAGTTGAACTGTTCCGTAAAGCTGTTCCGGAACAGTTTATGAAGAACAGTCAGATTGTAACCAAGACCAGCTAGATTCATCCAACTCCTGATTGTTCGGAATCGGAATCGTTTGGAACCCTGAGTCTAAGGGTAAAAACATTTCTCTGCGAAAAAAAAATTATATTTCTAAAGTGGGTTAAATCAATCATATTTGGATAAATTCTTGCTTTTAATACATTTATAATTATACAAAACTGGTTGGACAAATGAGAATGCCTATTAATCATTCAAAAGACAAGAAAGTAACATTGTACAAATTAGTTCACATGTTTAAATTCAATAAATATTTTAGAAAACTAATATAATAATGAACAGCTACAGAAAAACAAAAATAGTAGATAAAATAACAAAATCAAAACGTAAATTTACCATCAATAATATGGTAAAGTAAATTATAGTACTAAGACATACCATTATTTCCTAAATAAAAAAAAAACATGAAAGTACAGCAAATATAATAAAATCTATACATTATTTTTATAATATAACATCAGGCCTATTATTTGCAGAATTCAGAATAGTTATAAAATACATATATACTTATATACAACTGTTTGGACAAAAGAAAAGTCTATTGATAACCCAACAGACAAGAAAGTAAAATTGTAAAAATGAGTTCCCATGTTTAAATTCAATACATATTTTAGAAAACTAATATAATGATGAAGAGGTGCATACAAACAAAAATAGTAGATAAAATAACAAAATTAAAACGTTAATTTACTATGAGTAATATGGTAAAGTAAATTATACTAAGACATGCGGTCCGGAATCGGACTAGTTTAAACTATTCATTGTTTATTGGCCGGATGTGTGTCGAGTTAGTCTTCAACGAGTTCGTCTTTAGCAAGCTGTTCCGGAACAGTCATTTCTATTTCTGGTGAACTGCATATGTGTGACGAGTTAGACTCAAACGAGTCCGTCTTCAGCAAACTGTTCCGGAACAGTCATTTCTGGTGAACTGTTCCGGAACAGAACAACTAACTCTAGAGAACAGTTCCAATAAGACTGTTCCGTTCTTTTTGGCCCATCTCTAGCATGATACAGTTTTTTTGTCAATTTAAACATTTTTCGGATCGCTCGTTTTTGAAGTTTGAAAATTTCGTTTTTCCTGATGGCTAAGCCCCCAAAACTGGAATACCATAATATAAGTGTGGATATATGAATCCTTAATAAACAGTCAATAGTAGATTGATTTCACTGAATAGAGACAGCCTCCTTAAGATAAAGATTCCCGAGATGATCTTGAAATTTTAGTCAAATGGTAGTTAAAATTAAGATTTGTATCTATTATCACTCCTAGAAATCTTATGTTATCAGAAGAGTGTACATCCATTTCATTGATTACTCAGGACAATCCAGAATTTTCCTTGTTTTGTATGGAATAATGCAACAAGATTTTTTTGTATTTTAACATGAAGACGATTTTCACCAAACCACTGTAGAGACAATTAACTTTTATAAAAAGCTCTCTACAGGGTCCTGTACCGGGTCGTTTTGACCGGTACATTTCGTTTTTTCGTCGTGGTCTGCCGGGCTGCCTGAGACCGCTTGTGCCTGGCGATTCGCTTACTTTGGTGGCCGTTGGCTCGGACTCGGTCGTTCCGTGTTCCAGCCTTTGTCTGTCAGGTTGGCCGTCTTCTAGATTGTTCTCTGTGGCCGATCGACTAAACATGCACGGCTAGAGACTCTAAAACATAAGTGTTCATTTTGTAATTTCTTTTGTAATCACCCTTTTGGTGAAAATACTTTGTTTAAATAATATTCTGGTTTATTTGTCATTTTCAAAGCAGTGTTAAATTTATATTTATTGTCTAGATCTTTGTTAACCTAGGTTCAAGCCATGTGCTCAATGTTACCGTTTTACCAGTAATTGCTTTTTATATCTGGTTTTATATTTAATAGTAGTTCTGTATAATATTTTGTTGAGCCTTTTTCAGTTGGAGTTACCGATTTACCATCTTTGTTAATTGACAATAACCTAGCCTATCTGTTTAGTTTGATTTTCATTTTATAACCTATTGCTTCCGTATCTATAGCCTAGTTTTCAGTTTGTCATTTTTTTTTTTTTTTTTAGTTCCATACGTCTTTTATGCTTTGTTAAATTGTAAGTTGGTTTAAATTTCTCATAGCCTAAAGTTAATCTTTCACTGTCTTGTTTGTCTCTTCATGTTCAGTTTTGCAAAATCATGCACCCTTATATTTATTAGTTGTTATGTATAGTATTTTTGGTTTGGGGCTGTACTATTTTTAATTGCTGTGTTTGGCCTTGCAGTCCAGGGTCCTCGAGTGGGACATTTTCCCTCAGCCTGCCGTCCGGGGGGGAATTTCGATCTTCCCAACTGCTAGCCTGGCCTGAGGACCATGTTGGAGCCTAGAGTCGCCCGCTACCCTCTCTACATCTTTGTGGTAGAAGTCTTCAGTCCTCAGGTCAGTGCGTTCCATTTTGTTTTTCCCGGCGGCTGAGCTGGGGGTGGTAATATTGTGAAAAAAGGATAAATAAATATAAAAAAAAAGAAGAACGAGGAAAGTTGTGTGGAACTATTTAATTAGGCCTAGGCCTAGGAACTGGCCCTGAACTTGAACAGTGTGATTTATGCAACACAGCCATGGGGGGACCTATATGTTTTTTTATTTAAAGAAAAAAAGCTTGTAAAATCCAAAAATAACTTTGTGTTAATATTTATTGTTATTTATCTTTATTAGTTTATTCTGTTGTTATATTTTTTAGATTTTAGATTTGTTAGGTCCCTACTGTTAGATCAGGTTATTATTTATTTTTATGTGTTAGGCCTAGTGATATAGTTAGTGCTATTTATTAATTTATTTCGTGAATTGTATTATTGATGTCAGGGGGTAATAGAACGGTACCATGTTATATATATTTTTTTTTTTTTTGAATTGTGTAATTTTTAAACTTTCACCAAAAGGGGATTATTGTACTTTTGCTTAACTTCTTATTCGGAGCTGCCCAGGGATTCCGGCTTACTCCTTGGCCTCGGTGGAATTAAGGGATGTGGGCTAAATTGCCGGGGGTTATTTGGGGTTATCTAAATTGTTTCTAATTGTTCATTTTTAAATTGTTGATAAATTGTCTTACGTTTTGGGTGTCTCAAGCTAGGCTGCAGATAGGCCATGTAGTTGTTAATTGTTAATTTTGGTATTTGTAGAGTTTGTTGTTTTGTGTAGCTTGTGTCATTTCCTTCTTAATTTTTGTGTAGCTTGTCTGTTAAGTGCACTTGATATTGGGGCCTTCTGCCAATTTATATTGTGGCCTTTTGCCAAGTCTGATTATAATTTTTTTGTTTTCTTGAAATAAATTAGTTTTGCTCAGCTGCCGGGTTTTATTTTGACCCTCCAACTGCCACCCGTGATCCCATCGCTTGACTTGTTTTGAGCCATCCCCCAGTTGGCACGCTTTCCAACTTTGGTGGGGGGGATGGGTCTCAATTGGTAGCAGAGCGTGGTTGCCTAAAAAAAAAAAAAAAAAAAAAAAAAAAAAAAAAAAAAAAAAAAAAAAAAATGTCGCTCTCTCTCAGTTAACAAATAAATAATTATTTAAAAACAAAAACAATTAGAAAACCAAATAAATAATTTAACTTATTAAAAAAAAATAATAAATAAACAAAAAAAAACCTTTAGGCAATCCGCTTGGTTACTTTGTTGAAACTGTTTCATGGGTGGATTGGAGGGGTCGGCAGTGGCTCGGTAGGCTGAGGGTTTTAGTTCGTCTTGGACCCTGGAGTTGTCGTTTTTTGTGTATTGTTGAGATTTGTTGCGTTCGAGATGGCCTATCTGCAGAATGTTGCCCTCCTAGTGAAGGAGGAGTTGATTTTCGAGTTGAGGTCGCGTGGGGTGACTCCGGAGGGTGATGTTTTGAATCTCCGGAGGTTGCTGCGGGAGCAGTTGTCCGCGGGTACGGCGGTGGAGTGGTCAGATCTACTGGAGGTTGGTGATGAGTTTTTGGTTTGTAAACGTAAGGTGGAAGATTGGGAAGGGGTGTTGGAAGATTTGCCGTTGGAACGTCCAGTAGGTCGTGACCGGGCCTGCCGTCTTGCACGTTTGGGGCATCTGCTTGCCCGCTTACGGATGGTCAACCGGGCACCGGGGTTCGAGCCGTCGGATAGGGATCTTGGAGAGTGGGTCTAGGCTTGAGGAGATTTTTCAGGCACTCTTCGGTTCCACGACTCCTACGGGTTTGCGTCAGCGGCCTGATTTCTCGCTGTCGCCCAACGTGTCGAGGCCGCAGGCTGAAACAACGGCTCTCACTGTGCCTGAGGCTCCTTCTGAGCCTGCAGGCGTTTCTGTTGAGGTTGCTTGTGGTTCGGCTCCAGCTGCCGTTCCTTCTGCTTCAGCTCCTTTGTGTTCACCTGCTCTTCTGCAGCTGAGCTACCACAAGCTACCTAACCCTCTCACGCCCATGATTCAGAATCTCCCTGTGATCGATGGGATGGATCCTGAGGAACTTCTGAAGTTTCTTGTTGCCTTTCTCAGGCTTAGTGAGATGCCCGGCATGCAGGCTGGGGACTTGCTTCGCCTGATTTTCCCTTATTGCAGAGGTCCCGTTGGGGAGTTGCTGAGTTCTGTCTTGGCCAGTGATGCCTTGGTGGACTCGTTCCATCGAGAGTTACTGTCGTCGTTTCTTCCCATTCGACTCAGGGAGAGGATAGTCATGGACAGATTGTATCGGTCACAGGGTAGGGGCGAGTCTCTGGCAGCCTATGTCTCTTCAGTAAAGGAAGCTCATCAAGCGTTGTGCCTCACACTTTCTGAAGCTGACACTGTTCGTGTCATCCTGGATGGAATTTCTCCTGAAGAACGGTGTAGGCTAGTTTTTGCTGGTGTGCCTTCGTCTTTTCGGGAGCTGCATCAGCTGTGCATTGTTTCGCGCAGCGTGCAGTTCTCAGACCAGCAAGGGAGGGATTATGAGAGTCATCGTGCTCTCCCCACCCGTCGACCGGCTATGTCTTTGGGTGTGAGTCAGCCAGTGGGGGGTCGTGGTTCTCGGCCTCCTGTTGTGTGTTTTGCTTGTGGCCACCCTGGTCACATTCGTCGTGACTGTCCACGTGCTCGAGGTCGTGGGTCGGGAAACGCTCAGCGCGGGGGGTTGCCTCCACTGTAGCTCCCCGCGTTGTTGTGAGTGACCGTGGCCATTTGCCCTGACACGTGCCTATAGCAGGAGTGTCGGTGATTTTTCGGGCTTTGCTGGCATGGCTTCCCTGGGACTTAGTGCGGTCACCTCGGTGTGTCCTGGCGTTTTTGTTTCTTTTGGTGGTACGGTGTGTCAAGCCCTGCTTGATTCTGGTTCAGCATGCAGTATCATCAGCCTTTCTCGTTTTGAGTCCCTTGACGCCTTAGGACTTGTCAGGCACACCGAGCATTTTTCTGTTACTTGCTGGACAGCATCCCAAACTCCTCTACCTATAATTCTAAAGGCGTTTTTCCATTTTAAGATCGAAGGATTTTCCTGGAGGTGGGGTTTTCTTGTTGCCAAGGACCTGGTGGTTTCTTGCATCATAGGGGCAGACTTTATTTCTAAGAGTGGTATGGTGCTTGACCTCCAGAAGCGCCAGATGTTTTTAAGTTTAATCGGCGAGTTTTGGTGCCTCTAGTAGGTGAGTCTGACTGCCCTCCTGCAGTCAGAGAGGTGGGTTGTGAGCCCAAACAACCCAAGGTGGATCCAGTTGGTCATCTCCCCCCTGAGCTGGCGGAGGCCATTAGGAGGCTGTGTTTGCAGTTTCCTGATGTGCTTACGCCTGAGCTTGGGGTCACTTCTCTTCTGGAGTATGAGATCCACCTCACCGATCCTCAGCCAGTTAGAAGTCATCCGTACAAACTTGCTCCCCCAAAGATGGAGGTTATGAGGGCTATGATTGAAGATCTTCTGAGCAAGGGTGTGATTGAACCGTCTCGTTCCGCTTATGCCAGTCCAGCTTTTCTTGTGCCCAAGCCTAATGGTAAGTCTAGGCTTGTGATGGATTATCGGAGGCTCAACGCTAAGGTCGCTATTGACTCGGTACCTCTGCCTGATTTGCATTCTGCGTTTGATTGGTTCGGTAAGGCTAAGTTTTTCAGTGTTTTTGATTTGAACCAGGCCTACCATCAGATTCCATTGAAGAAGGAATCACGGCCTATGACTAGCTTCTGTGTTCCCTGGAATCTCTATTCTTAGAATAGGGTTCCTATGGGTCTTGCTGTGGGTGCCCAGACTCTTACTCGTCTGCTTGATTCCATCTTCCATGATGTGAAATTCAAGTTTGTCTTCAATTACCTGAACGACCTTCTTGTCTACAGTGAGACTTTCGGGGAACACATGCAACATCTGGAGGAAGTTCTTAGTCGCCTTAAATCAGCTGGCCTTACCGTCAATCCAGAGAAAGTCACTTTTGCTCGTCCTGAGATTTCTTTTCTGGGTCATCTTATCTCTTCTCGAGGCGTCTGCATTGATCCTGCGAGGACCCAGGGCATTCGGGATTTTCCTCCTCCCAGAGATGCCAAGGGGATTGCCCGTTTTGTGGGGATGGTGAATTTTTACCGTCGCTTCATCCCTAATGTGGCCGAGCTTGCTGCCCCGTTGAACGAGTTGCGGAAGAAAGGTGTCCCTTTTGTGTGGGGCCAAGCTCAGCAGACTGCCTTTGATGCTCTCAAGGAGGCTATCATGCTACCTCCTGTCCTGCGTATGCCTGATTTCAGCAGAGAATTCATTCTTCAGACTGATGCCTCCTCCTCCGCCATTGCTGCTGTTCTTTCTCAGGAGTTTGATGGGGTCAGGCAGCCCATCGCTTTTGCTTCGAGGACGTTGTCTCACCAGGAAAAGAAAGCTTCTTCCATCTATGAGTTAGAGTGTCTGGCTGTTGTCTTTGGTACGGACAAGTTTCGGTGTTTCTTGGAACACGCTGAGTTCTTGCTGGAGACGGACAATCAGGCACTATCTTGGCTTCTTGCCCATCCCAGACAGCTTGGGAAAATTGGTCGCTGGGTGGTCAAAATTTCTGCTTTTAAGTTCCGAGTCCAACATCTTAGGGGTACCCAGAATGTCATCGCAGATGCTCTTTCCCGCACGTATCACGAACCCAGTGATCCACCGACTGAGGCTGTTGCTCAGTGTGGTGCTGTTCTTCTGGATTTTCCTCTGGCTTTTGACGACCTACTGTCCCATCAGCAGATAGATCCGGAGCTGTCAGTCATCTTAGGTGAGCTTCAAGAGGGAGGTGCCCACCCTCCCTATTTTCTGTCCAAAGGGGTACTCTGTTGCCGTCCTCGACAGAGGGGTGAACCCCGTGTAGTGCTGCCTAGTCATCTAGTACCGATGGTCTTTCAGTATTATCACTCTTCCCTTGTGGGCGGTCATCTTGGCATTCATAAGACCATCGCTAAGATTCGTAGGTATTTCATCTGGAAGGGCATGGACCAGGATGTTGCAGGCAGAGTGCGGGCTTGTCACCTGTGCTCTCTCAGCAAGCCTAGTCAGAATGCAAAGTTAGGGTTGTTATCTTCTGAAGTGGCCGAGCGTCCTTTTGAGAAGGTGTTCATCGACTACGTGGGTCCTTTTCCCCGTAGCAAGTCAGGTAGCTCCTACCTACTTGTTTGTGTGGATGCTTTCTCGAAGTTCGTTTGGCTTTTCCCACTTCGGAGTGCTACGGCTAAGCTCACCATCCGTGCTCTCCAGTCCCATCTCTTCCAGCACTTTGGTGTGCCTTCTACTCTTGTATCCGACAGCGGTAGCCAGTTTACCTCACACGAGTTTCGTAGGTTCTGTTTTGGCAATGGTATCAGGCATGTGACTACCTCTCCTTATTACCCACAGCCTTCTCATGCAGAGTGGTTCAACCGCAATCTTCGGTCTGCCCTTATTACTTTCCATGCTGAGAAGCAGAACACCTGGGATGAGAGTCTCTCTTGGCTCCAGCTTGCTTTCAATTCTTCCAAGCATGAGAGTCACAATGCCACTCCCGTCGAGATTCTACATGGCTACCCTCCTAACAACCCTTTGTCCAACTTGTTAAGGCTAGAGGATCTTCTACCTACGCCAGGTGCCACTGACGAAGTGTCCACGTGGCGGGCTGCTCGGCGCAACCTGCTACGTGCTAGAGAGAGAGTAAGGAGGAGGTATGATAAGGGTCGTACTCCTAACCCTTTTCAGGTTGGAGATCTGGTTCTTTGTCAGGCTCACCCGGTCAGTTCGGCCACGGAAAGAAGAGCTGCAAAGTTGTGCTATCGGTGGTCTGGTCCCCACCGCATCGAATGGTTTTTGTCACCAGTGACTGCTCTGCTGGTTGATCCCCAGTCAGGCAGGGTGTTCAGGAAAGCCCATGTGTCCCAGCTTAAGGCTTTCCGGGGAACGGGGGATCCAGGAGTTGGTGTTCCTGGGGGTTTCTTGGGGCAAAGAGATTGATCACCTCTGCGCCCTAGGTGACTGTTATGAGAGAGTCTCTTTCTTTCTCTCTTCTTGTCGGGCCCGACAGTCAGGGTAGTTCACTCCCTGTTCGGGGGGTTTCCCCTCTTAGCTTCTCTTGGGCGTCCTTGGAGCACCACTGTTCGGAGGTTTCTTCTTCGTCTTCTGTTTGGTTCCCTGAGGTACCGAGTTTTCTCCCCTGCCTGGGTGTGTTGAGGTTTTGCAGAGGGAGGTTGTACCGGGTCGTTTTGACCGGTACATTTCGTTTTTTCGTCGTAGTCTGCCGGGCTGCCTGAGACCGCTTGTGCCCGGCGATTCACTTACTTTGGTGGCCGTTGGCTCGGACTCGGTCGTTCCATGTTCCAGCCTTTGTCTGTCAGGTTGGCCGTCTTCTAGATTGTTCTCTGCGGCCGATCGACTAAACATGCATGGCTAGAGACTCTAAAACTTAAGTGTTCATTTTGTAATTTCTTTTGTAATCACCCTTTTGGTGAAAATACTTTGTTTAAATAATATTCTGGTTTATTTGTCATTTTCAGGGGATTGTTAAATTTATATTTATTGTCTAGATCTTTGTTAACCTAGGTTCAAGCCATCTGCTCAATGTTACCGTTTTACCAGTAATTGCTTTTTATATCTGGTTTTATATTTAATAGTAGTTCTGTATAATGTTTTGTTGAGCCTTTTTCAGTTGGAGTTACCGATTTACCATCTTTGTTAATTGACAATAACCTAGCCTATCTGTTTAGTTTGATTTTCATTTTATAACCTATTGCTTCCGTATCTATAGCCTAGTTTTCAGTTTGTCCTTTTTTTTAGTTCCATACGTCTTTTATGCTTTGTTAAATTGTAAGTTGGTTTAAATTTCTCATAGCCTAAAGTTAATCTTTCACTGTCTTGTTTGTCTCTTCATGTTCAGTTTTGCAAAATCATGCACCCTTATATTTATTAGTTGTTATGTATAGTATTTTTGGTTTGGGGCTGTACTATTTTTAATTGCTGTGTTTGGCCTTGCAGTCCAGGGTCCTCGAGTGGGACATTTTCCCTCAGCCTGCCGTCCGGGGGGGAATTTCGATCTTCCCAACTGCTAGCCTGGCCTGAGGACCATGTTGGAGCCTAGAGTCACCCGCTACCCTCTCTACATCTTTGGGGTAGAAGTCTTCAGTCCTCAGGTCAGTGCGTTCCATTTTGTTTTTCCCGGCGGCTGAGCTGGGGGTGGTAATATTGTGAAAAAAGTATAAATAAATATAAAAAAAAAGAAGAACGAGGAAAGTTGTGTGGAACTATTTAATTAGGCCTAGGCCTAGGAACTGGCCCTGAACTTGAACAGTGTGATTTATGCAACACAGCCATGGGGGGACCTATATGTTTTTTTTATTTAAAGAAAAAAAGCTTGTAAAATCCAAAAAGAACTTTGTGTTAATATTTATTGTTATTTATCTTTATTAGTTTATTCTGTTGTTATATTTTTTAGATTTTAGATTTGTTAGGTCCCTACTGTTAGATCAGGGTATTATTTATTTTTATGTGTTAGGCCTAGTGATATAGTTAGTGTTATTTATTAATTTATTTCGTGAATTGTATTATTGATGTCAGGGGGTAATAGAACGGTACCATGTTATATATATATTTTTTTTTTTTTTGAATTGTGTAATTTTTAAACTTTCACCAAAAGGGGATTATTGTACTTTTGCTTAACTTCTTATTCGGAGCTGCCCAGGGATTCCGGCTTACTCCCTGGCCTCGGTGGAATTAAGGGATGTGGGCTAAATTGCCGGGGGTTATTTGGGGTTATCTAAATTGTTTCTAATTGTTCAATTTTAAATTGTTGATAAATTGTCTTACGTTTTGGGTGTCTCAAGCTAGGCTGCAGATAGGCCATGTAGTTGTTAATTGTTAATTTTGTTATTTGTAGAGTTTGTTGTTTTGTGTAGCTTGTGTCATTTTCTTCTTAATTTTTGTGTAGCTTGTCTGTTAAGTGCACTTGATATTGGGGCCTTCTGCCAATTTATATTGTGGCCTTCTGCCAAGTCTGATTATAATTTTTTTTTTCTTGAAATAAATTAGTTTTGCTCAGCTGCCGAGTTTTATTTTGACCCTCCAACTGCCACCCGTGATCCCATCGCTTGACTTGTTTTGAGCCATCCCCCACTTGGCACGCTTTCCAGCTTTGGTGGGGGGGATGGGTCTCAGTCCCACTACCGTTAAGGTTGTGTCATCGGTAAAAAGACACAAGTCTGCATTGGTAACACCAGAACTGACGTCATTTACGAACAACAAGGTCAAGTACTGAACCCTGTGGTATTCCTGTCAAAGTGACTTCTTGATCAGAAAGACAGTTCCTAAGTGACTTAGTAGAGTCGATATAAGGAAATTTCACTACCTGTCACCGGCTACACAGATCTGTGCGAAACCATTTTAGAGGGATACCCCACCTATCTTTTGAAGCTTGTTTAGAAGAAAATCGTGGTCAACCATATCAAATGCCTTGCTGAGATCAATGAAGGTAGTTTCAGCAAAGCACTTTTTGTCTAAAGCGGACACAATTTGGATGATCAAGTGGAACATAGCATCTACTGACGATTAAACCAAAAATGATGCTTAAAAAGAAGATTGTGATGCATTATAAAACTCATTAGTCTGACACAGACAGCCTTCTCGATGACCTTCGAGAAAGTCGAAAGTTAATAAAATAAATATGTTTTTTAAAGTAACTCACCCCTAATACTCCCTGTCAGAACGTTGACCTGTTTAGCTAGCTTCAGGAACCATGGATTTAAGTGAAGAGCCAGTGCTATGTTGGTCAGGGGTCCAATAGCCATGATTGTGACTTCACCTAGAGTATGTTTCAAAATATCACGGCAAGAAATGTTTGTAAACTATGAGTTACATTATTTTAGGCTATGGTGTTAATGAAAAATTTAGTTACAATTCATTCCAACCTTTTGGGTATGTTATGTGGGTGCGGTATGGAAGGTCATATTAAAGGATACAAAACTCGTTTATAGTTCTATTTCAATGTTGTATAACATTATTTTTTGTAACTAAACTTCCACTAACTACTAAATTTAGATTAGACTAATTAACAAATAAAACTTATAAATGATTATGTTTATTATTGTACAAAAAGTTCAAAACACTGTAACAATATTTTTAAAATAGATACGAAAAAGAAAATAAATGCTTTGAGAAAAAATGCTTTCAAATCATTTTTACAATCCTCTGAATATTTATTTATAATACTTAACAACTATTGAATTATTGTTAAATATCCATCTATGATAAGTGTTAAGTTATGTGCCTAAAAGTAATATCCAGAGATTATGTCTCGTTCAAATTCCTCTTATTCATTTAACACCCAACTTTGAATCCATGCCTTTAGTTTAACATAAGTTTGGACCTTCAGACAAACTTTACTTCTATGAGCAATGTAGGTTATATCTATGTTAATAAATGTGTTTTGATAGTTTATGATTATCAATAATAAGTAGCCTTTATTATATTTAGATTGTTTGACTACTTATAAACAAAGTTATGATAAATAGAAATATACCTGGGAATTTCTTGACTATGTTGGCCAAGTAAACTGCTGCCGGTTGCGTTTCCAGTTTTTTGTTAATGTTTAGTTCGGGTAGCGGTACATCACCAAGCCCGTTGATTCCGAAGTAGTTGTCTGAGGGAGGTGACTCAATTAACCCATAACGAGCCCCCACGTACACCGGAATCTTGCCACATAAATAGTTTTAGTGTGTTTGCTATGTAGCAATTTGTTTTTAAAAAAAGTAGGAAAATACATCAGTGATAACTTTGTCCGTAGTTAAATATATCGGTACCTTATCAGTAATCATAAAAAATTATGCAAATTAGAGCAAACTACATAAACCAATTAAATATTATAAAATGGAATCTAAACAAAATAATGTAAAGCACTCGTCTCCTATTTTGGGTATGGTCGCCACTATGTTTATCATTATCTTAACAAATCCACCTTACATAGTAAAAACAACTGCTTCTTATATTACAAGTTTGCTACATAAATAATTAAGTGGCCAATCGTGCATCCTTTACAGTCATAGCACTTATCAGCCTATCTCACTCCCTTCTCCTCAACCAGATAAAATGTTTCTTATAGACGAAGTTCAGTGAAACACTTCATGATATTGTTTTCTGATATTTTCATAATACACATATATATCCACAGTGGACCAGTATGGATCCTAATAAAAATGTGAAAGCTTATTATGAAACATTATGAAATGATTCTTCTATGAGTAACATAATATGAAATATATATATCATGATCCCACAACTATTCAGAGCACACTTGACTGATACTACATTAGTAGAGTTGTCACACCAGTGACTTTCCCAAAATATAAATCAATGGACGGGTTATCTAGACTTCACATATTCGTTGTACAGCTCACCCACTCTGCCTACAAACGTGTCTCTAGTTAGGTTTCGTAGACTCAATATGTTAATTTAAAAACAGTTCAAATAGAATAATATGCCGTTCAAGTTATTTCGGAATTTGAAATTTGTACCATTTCTAATGCACATATCCTTGTGTAAGTAAAAAATTATGTTGTTCATGTATTGCCTTCTAAATTGCCCATCGATCATTTTACGTTGACATACCAACAGATATACAAGCATACTTTACCCTTTTAAATATAATACAGGCATCTATATTTCTTTTGCTTCTATCACAATTTGTTTTATCACACAAAATATTACTCAATTCCATTTTTTGTAATATATACTCAGTATATATAATAACCGACTAAACTGACAACAATTGGAATATTATTTTGTTGTTTATTTGTTCACGGCATGAAATATCCATTATCAGGTGAAATGAAAATACTATTTTCTATTTAAATTGTTAAAATTAAATACAGCAAAAGTACAATTTAGAAAAGGGCAAAACATAAACAAAGATATATCTGCTATACCAAATTATTATACAAAACTATCAACATTATGTGAACAAGTAAACAAAAACGTTATATTTAAACTATTAACAGGTATATTATTGTAATCTTTACAGTTCTGATCTTAAATAATGCATTTATATTCAGTATTTTAACACAAAACTAAGTCCCTTACTTTAACAATATAAACAGATAGTTATGTTGTTCTAATATTTGTTCTTATAAAAAAATTCTAACTTGATAATATGACAATTAACTACGAATAAAAAAGTTATTATTATTTATTTTACGTTCAATTTAGTCTTCTTTGGATGAAAGGTCTGACGTAACCAATAGTGAAATTAATTGAATAATAGTTTTTACTTCCAGCATAGAATAAAACTAAAAAAAGTACAAAAGAATACTGTAAACAACAGTATTATACACTGATTTGACTTTGAGAGAAACATAAATGCAATATAAACATAACAAAAACAAACTAAAAGTTAAGTTTTACATAAAACAAGTTTATAACTAAAAGTAGTGATATAACTAAGACAATAAGCCTAACGTGGTTATGACGCCAGTGCGCAGGCCTGAGTTGGTAGAGCAACCATTACGATATGAGTTTAAAAAATCCAGAAAAATAATCATAGAATGTGTGTCGTTAAAAAATCAATAAAATCAATTTAATATGATAACTAAATATAAATAAGAAACCAGAAAAGGAATAGAAATGAAAATGTTAGTAAAAAAAAATACTTAACAAGAGGAGTAAATAAAAGAAAGAAGTATGCTGAACTCGAGTATTGAAACATTTATCTTGCCGAACATTTGTCAAATTCAAATTGGTGGAGATAAATAAACTGAATACAAGTCAGGGGGTAGACATTGTTCTCCCATATCGATAACAATACAACATATACAATAATTGAGTGATGTAACCTTGAAGTTGGATAAAGAGCAATTCTTCATGTAATATCGGAAATAAAAATAATCATAGTAAAAGAATAATAGTTATTAAAAGTAAATATAGGTACAGCAATAAAAAATGATGGTAGAGTAAGTGCTAAAGCAGCATATGACTGGTGAGAGAGGAGGGGGGTTGAGTCTGTTAGGTCTGCCTGTAGTCCACTGAGATGAAGGTCTCAGTCAGCGAGAGTTCCAACTTCATAACCCAACTCCTAGCTCGTTTTTTTTTAATACCGCAAGAGAAGGAGATGCAAACAAATCTGAATCATGAAAATACTTACAAAAATATCTCTATAAAATGTTTGATATACTATATATGAGTTAGTTGGAGAAAATTATCCATATAATAGCACAGAAGTTATTCCCGTGTTACCGGCATAGCGCGTGTTATAATTGTGAGATATGTTTTTGAAGACTGAATTACTACGCAGGAATATGTAAGTTAGAAGCGTTTTAATGTACAACTGACGAACGGTAAGAAGAGTAGATTCTTCAAAGAGTGAATCTGTTGGGAAAAGGGAGTTTTTTTTACATAATTTTAAGAATTTCTTTATGTGCTATGAACAAAGGTTGAAGGACGGACTTACTAGCCCCTCCCCAAGCAATATTACCAAATGTAAGAAGAAGCTGAATGAAACCTTAATAGACTTATTTGATTTCATTTTCTTCTAAAACTTCAATTAGTTGTCTGAATGCAAAAAAATTACAACGTTTTTTAACCAGAAGATCTGGTTATATGATCGGATCATGACATTCTAAAGTCAAAAACTACTCCCAAGTATTTAAAAATGCTGTTTTTTTCAATCACTGCGCAATAACAGTCAAATCAACATAATTACCACAAGTGTGTAATTTGATATTTTCTAGGTTATAATCTGTAGTGTTTCTTAAGGAAATTGGCATGCATTTTGTTTTAGATATATTTAATCGAAGTACTTTTTGGTCAACCCAATTTATTTAAACAAAGAGGTCTCTGGAAGCTAATTTAGTTCATCGTCTGTAAATAAAATAGTTTACCATGAAGTTTAATTTTTGAAATATTATTTATATGAATTAAAAATAAGAGTGGACCCATTGTACTACCCTGAAACACACCATATTCTACAGGAAGAGGATCGCTACTAGTTCCAAATACAGAAACACCAGTGAAGTCTACCAGTGAAGAGCTGCCGAACCACTGCAAAGCTGTACCACGAACTCCAATGCATTCAAGATTTGACAACAGTTTATCTCTGTCCACGGAGTCTGCGGTTTCTTTTAAATCCAAAAATAATAACATGGAACGTTCACTGTTTGATATACTACTATTGATTTCTTTGTTGATGTCAAATAACGCATCGGATATGTATTTATCTCTCCTGAATTCATATTGTCATTCGATTAAAATATTATTGGTATGAAGATTAAAAATCAGTAGATCATTGACCAGTCGTTCAATAAAACATTTAAAAAAAGTAATCGGGTGGAAACTATTTTTGTCGGTGAACTCGTTACTTTTATATAGAGGGATAACTTTGGCCAATTTGAAATTAATAGGAAATGAACCTGATGAAAATCGTAAATTGATAATCTAAAGAAGATGTTGGACCAGAGACTGAATGTACAATTTGGTGATGTCTGCAGGGACACCATCACAGCCCGGAGCGGACCCACTACGTAGAGCAGTAACATGACGTATAACGTCTAGTTCAGTAACACGTCGTAATGTAAAGTTACAGTTCAGTCTATAGTCAGAATCAACCACGACAGGCGCCCCGATAGGATTAATGATATTTGCTAGTTTTTGACCAACTAATGAAAAACATTTATTAAAGTAATTTGCAGTTTGTTTTAATAGTAACGGGGGTACAGACTGTATGCCTGGTAAGAATTTTTGAATAGGAAATTGATCTTTAATTTTGTTTTTGTTTTTGTTTGCTAGCTCATCTATAATCCTCTAGAACTGTTTAGGATCATTATTACACTGTTCAATTTGACTTCCATAAAAATCATTTTTTGCCTTTTTGATTTATTTATTTATAGTTTGTCTGTAATTACGGTAATACTTTTTAAGCCCAATAGTAAACGGTTGCCTTTTTACAGCTTTGCTCAATTTGTCCCCCACTCTAATAGATACAATTATTTCAGAAGAAATTCAAGGTTTTAGTTTTTTAGTCTCATAGTCCAAAACATTTTAAACGATAATGTGAAATTCCCGAGCGCACGTGTAAACATCATTACAACATAATATTGGGGCCCAGTCGCATTTCGTCAGGGTCTCTGTGAGTAGTCCATAGGCTGTATGAGTACGCCGTCAAGGTCATAGTCAGTGCCAGTACGAGTGTCCTTATCAGATGAGTTATCTACTGTTACACGTACACGTAGAGTTATAATGATCCACCCACCTACTCATACAATTTCAGCAGTGATCACCTATACATGCACATTGGTGAATACCCATACACGTGTAGTGGTAATTGATCACCCTCCCACCCAAACAAATACAGTGGTATAGCGCACCCACAAACACACACACAGCGGTAATCAACCATACACGTACAATGTAGATACTGTACGTATAATGATGGCCACACACCCAACAATACACGTACAGTGGTAACTGACCACCCACCCACCCATACTCGAACGTTCCTAGTAAACCCTATATACCCTTTATACCGATGCAAATGTTTGGCCATTATATCAGAAATTCATATAAAAATTAAGCCAAGAAGTATTTAAAAATAAATCTTAAACATCATAGATGATTCTAAATTATCCAACAATCATATTCATCTGAACTGTAAACAATTGTCTCCGAAAAATGGTTGCGAACTCCATCATTAGTAGAAGATATGGAGGCTATGTCAATGTGAAAAATGGGTGGAAATACAGAAAAATAGGATGACCTTGGGACAATAGATTTTCTATTAGACTTAATATTTCCGGCTAATTAGTCCAACAATATTATTATCTTAATTTAATAAACTGATTTATAAGAGAAATTACAGTGAAACCATTTCTACTATCAGTGCAAACCGCACATGCATGAAGAAGGTGGAAATAAATTGAGTAGAAATAATTAAATTATTAGCATACACCAGTTATCTTTTTAAAGATATATTTTCCAATATCACAGATTTTTTTATAAATTGTTTTTACATCTTTTATGACGCACTTTTTCATTAAAATTATAACAATTTTGAATTCTGACAAAGTCAACATAAAGAAATTATGTTATATTTATGTCCAATATCTACACCACTGTCTACATTCCCATGAGTAGCTCGTTTGTGTCATCGAGTGTCAAGTGTACATTCCAATGAGTAGCTCATTAGTACCTCGTTAGTGTCATTGGATGTTATATTTACTTTACTATGAGTACATCATTACTGTCGTATCTACTGTCCTATGAGTACCTCATTGGTCTCATATGGTGTCATATCAACATTTTTATGAGTACGTCATTGTGTCATCTAGTGGCATATATAAATTCTTATGTGTAGTGTTATCGGGTGTTATAGAGGCATTATTATATACACCAGTGTCATCGTATGTCATGTCTACATTGCTAAGAATATCTCGTTAGTGTCATCGTGTATCATGTGCAAAGTCCTATTAGTACCTAATTAGTGTCAACGGATGTCATATCTACATTGCTAAGAATATCTCGTTAGTGTCATCGTGTATCATGTGCTAAGTCCTATTAGTACCTAATTAGTGTCAACGGATGTCATGCCTACAATAACATTTGTACAGTACACGGATATGTTCTTTATGTTTGTAGTATGTTGGAGCCATGCATAATTAACTTATTTCTACCTTATTGTGTATACTAAACTATACGGAAACCCTATCTAAATAATGTCTACTTATTGGTTATTTAATATATACCTATAAAAGGCAAATACCACTAACTCATTCACTCATCGCTGTAACTAAAAAAAGTACTAGGCCTTCGAGGCTAAAATTTTGTAGAGTCAAAGGTCTTATGTTGTAGACGTACAATAAGAAGGGATTTAAAAAATTCATAATAAATCAAAGATGGCAGCCTTTTTAGTGCCAAGGTTTTAAATGCCAAAAACAGCGTTTCTCTAACTGAACTGTAGTGGCTAAATAAACGGTTCTACAGAAAACCTAACACCGTTTTCTATACCTTATTTGAGACGATCTACAACTTTGGCCCTTTGACTCATTGCTCTATCTCACCTCCTTCATACTTATATAGAGCTAGATTTTCAATTTGTGCGTGTAAATCAAATTGGTTAATTTATGGCCTCTAAGAGTAGACTTACAGATTTTTCTAGACTGTGAAACTTTGTTATATAGGAGAACATACTGTATTCAATGGGGAAATATACAATTTAATCTGATCACATGTATAGCCAAGTCATAGGTCATGGCTAAACATGGCTAGAAACACGATATTTCACTGATTCTAGAGTCAATTACCGTACTTTCCGCCCTCTAAAAGTAGACTTACAGATTTCTCAAGACTATAAAACTGAGTTATCCAGGAAAACAAACTGTTTTCAATCGGAAAATTAACAATTTATTTTTAAAGCATGCATAGCCAGTTCACAGGACATAGCTGAATATTGTGAGAAACCCGATAGTTCACTGATTTAGAGTCAACTACAGTAATTTGTACCCTCTAAAAGTAGACTTTCACATTTGTATCTATTTTGTATCTAAGAGAACAATCTGAATTAAATTGGATATTTTTAAATTTAATATCTATATATATATATATATATATATATATATATATATATATATATATATATATATATATATATAATAAGCCATTTACCACTCATCACTATTTCTGCAAAACTATGCGTCCAATTGAATTGATATTTTGTACATAGGTTTTTCTTGGCCCCTAGAGGCTCACTAAGAAAGGGTTTTCCTTTTCGACCTCAGAACTCCGTTCCACTGGCCTCCAAAATGCCCATTGTATTCTTATGGAGCTATATTTATTTATTTATTTATTTGATTAACAGCTGTTAAATAAAAACAAATAGAATAAAATCGTGGTAGGCTAAACCATTAAATTAAAATAATTAAATACAGTAGTAAACTATACACAACATCAGTTATTTTAAATTGGATACTGTGTAAACTGAAAGGTTGCTGCAGATTTCAACTATACAATCAAAAATCAATATTATGACCGGCGAAGCGGGCGGGTGCAGCTAGTTGCATATATAATATTGACGATAGAGGACTTACCGAAAGTTTGCCAGCAGCCTTTAGTCCTTGCAATGTGTTGTTGATTACATATTGCATTTCTGTATTTCCACGGACTAAAGTGATAGCGATGACCTCTACTTCTGGGTCTCCCAAGGCAACGAACATGGCGATGAGGTCATCTAAGCCTGGGTCTGCATCAATGACCATTAATTGTTTCACTTCAACTTTGTCCACTGCTACTAGAGTTAGTATACTGTGAAAATGACACTTATTGAGGTATAGGTTTAATGGTAATGAAGAAAAACAACACAGTACAGTCATAATATTTACTGCTGAACATGTATAAAATGAAAATTTAAATTATCTTAAAATCATTAACTATAACTGCTGTACTCATTATCCAATCATAATAATACTCGTAGTATTTAGTACACCCAATATCTTACTAGTTAATATAAATTTTATTTTTCTAAAACAAAATACAAATAACTTATCAAAAGAAATAAATGAACTAAACAATATTTTGTATGATATATCTTTACAATTATATGTACAAATCCTGAAGAAGTAGTTAATAAATACATATTTTGTTATTGTTTGTTAGCTTTAACTGTACTGTCCTGTATTGCTAGCAAAATGTAGTTGTTTTTGTATCATCCAATTATTAAAATCACGAACTTGACGGTTTCAAAAAAAACTTTTAAAATGCATTCTCAATTAAGTAAAATATACCAAACAAAACTCATCAAAGTAAAAAATCAAATATACCTCATTTTCAATTTCTATGGATAATACTGTAACTATTCCTAACTCAATTGCCACCAAAAAACCGTATGGGCGAAATTCTTAAAGGACAAAAGTCTTTATCCGTTTAAATTATTTCCTTTGTATTAAGTTTTTTCCGATTGACAGCATCTATATCACTGTAAAAATATAGAAGTAAAATTGTTGTCTATTGTTTACGGTTGAATCTTTGCTTGGCTTTAGTGTTCTATTTACATGATTAAATGTAAGAAGTAAGATAAGAAAATAGTGTTTGAACAGGATTTAAAAATTGTGCGTCACAGTAATTCCAAAATACAGTAAAATTTTGCGTTACAGTAATTTCAAACTACAGTAAAATTGTGCGTCACAGTAATTCCAAACTACAGTAAAATTTTGCGTCACAGTAATTCCAAACTACAGTAAAATTGTGCGTTACAGTAATTTCAAACTACAGTAAAATTGTGCGTCACAGTAATTCCAAACTGCAGTAAAATTGTGCGTCACAGTAATTCCAAACTACAGTAAAATTTTGCGTCACAGTAATTTTAAACTACAGTAAAATTGTGCGTCACAGTAATTCCAAACTACAGTAAAATTGTGCGTCACAATAATTCAAAACTACAGTAAAATTGTGCGTCACAATAATTCTAAACTACAGTAAAATTGTGCGTCACAGTAATTCCAAACTGCAGTAAAATTGTGCGTCACAGTAATTCCAAACTACAGTAAAATAAATACAATTTTCAACTATTGGTTTGTTTAAAAGGCTGGACATAACTTTTATGATATGATTTTTACAACCAAAATTATTATTAGACGGTTTTAAGTGTTATCTGTTCTTCTGATTACCCTCAACATAAAAAAACCTACGTAAATAAATATTGTTACTTGTCAGAACATCCGTTGATAACTTTAATATAATTCGCTTTCCTTTCATATATTTATTTTCAAATATTTCGTCGAGATAATCTGCATAGAATTAGTTATAGTAACAAAAAAATTGTATTTATTTTACTGTAGTTTGGAATTACTGTGACGCACAATTTTACTGCAGTTTGGAATTACTGTGACGCACAATTTTACTGTAGTTTAGAATTATTGTGACGCACAATTTTACTGTAGTTTTGAATTATTGTGACGCACAATTTTACTGTAGTTTGGAATTACTGTGACGCACAATTTTACTGTAGTTTAAAATTACTGTGACGCACAATTTTACTGTAGTTTGGAATTACTGTGACGCACAATTTTACTGCAGTTTGGAATTACTGTGACGCACAATTTTAATGTAGTTTGAAATTACTGTAACGCACAATTTTACTGTAGTTTGGAATTACTGTGACGCAAAATTTTACTGTAGTTTGGAATTACTGTGACGCACAATTTTACTGTAGTTTGAAATTACTGTAACGCAAAATTTTACTGTATTTTGGAATTACTGTGACGCACAATTTTTAAATCCTGTTCAAACACTATTTTCTTATCTTACTTCTTACATCATGTCTTATTTAGCATTTATACATTTTAAATTTAGATTTCTTTGAAATGAACCACCTTTTAACTAAATTCAATTTTAAACTATAGTATTATATTAATATTTTGCCAAACTAATAATACTTATAAACACAAAAGTGAAATTAATTCATTTCACCGGCAGGTTTTTAGTTTTTTTTGTTTCACACTTTAAATATTTGAGTAAAAGAACTATCTAAGCCACGTACTTGATTTCCTTTTCTACTATAGCTCGAGTGTACAAATATTTTAAGCTGTTTTTTCTTAACCTAAATTTTCAAGGTAATGAAATGAATCAAAAATGAAGTTTTAAACATAAATTCAAATCTTAAATATAAATTTAAACCCTAAAAAACAAATAAAAACATTTTTATTTTATTCCAATTCAAAGCTACAAATAAGGTATCTGATTGAGTCCAAAGTTAAGTTAGGTTATTATGGTTAATAAACAACTATTTTATAGATAAGGAAACATTGTTATGACATTGTGAGGATGCTTAAACATATTATTCTTTCATATCCTCAAAATTACTTTGATTGTCTGTAACGTATTATGATATGAACATATTGTAATAACATATTATTACTAAGGAATCAACCATAAAATCCTTAAATATGAATTTTCTTTAAGGCAATCGAAATATTTGAAAGTGATAGAATTTATTAGGTAAATGCCTATAAGGTAAATTATTTTAATTTATTAAGTATGTGGTAATAAAAGTTGTTGATGTTTTACCAATCAACCATTAGATGTAAAAACTTTATATATGAGTTAGTAAATAAACTATACGTACTAAAATGCTAAACGAAAATACATCTCTGGAAAGGCTGTCACGCACCATCTAAGCATTGATAAGTGGCTTTATATATAAATGTGAAACTTAATGATCCTTGTGTAAGCTATTAAACTGGCACATTATGATTGGAGGAGTTCTGAGATCAAATATTAGTTATGAACTGGGCTTATTCATTATTCAAGGTTGTGCATTGTTTTAAATCAGTCATGACATTTACAACATTACATTATATTAATTAAACTTGAAGATCACTGTGCTGAGCTTTTTTATCGATGTTTTATGTAACACATGTCTACTAAAGATGCTTTTCGAATATTTTCTTTAAATAGTAAAAATATTTCCCATATCAGGTTCCCGTTTCAGTACGTTTTATGACAACCAACAAAGTATACAACGATAACCCAGCAACCTTTCTCTAAGCCATAATATTTAAGTCATTATTTAAGACGTGTTTACAAAAACCATTCATAACGTAACGGCATTTTTGTATTAGTAATTATTTACGAACGAAGTTAATTATCTATATACTATAAAGCTCGATGTAGTGACTCACTCCTGACTGACACTAAATGTTAAGGGACTTCCCAGTGTCCTACCCCCTACATATGTAAACTTGAATTGAAGCTCTTGGTCTGAAGTCTCCGGGAATAAAGTTTACTTTTTTCACTCATAAGCAAGATGGCGGACCTTTTTTACCCAAATATTGCCCCAATGTATTTCTTATGGAAAAATTACAAAAAAGTAGTTTTTATTACCATAAGAAATAGCTTGAGTAAAATGTTCAAACCCTCATAGTTCTACACTAGTAACAAATGCGCACCTCATATATGAATTTCAACTTAATCCTTAAAATATTGGGTATCGGGGGCCCAAACACTGAAATTTTTGAAAATGTAAAATTTTGTTATACTGATGTTATCTGCTTGAGTAGGGTATCTTTTAAATCTATTTTTCTTCTGAATCCAAATATACAATCAGATTTTGAAAATATATGTTGCTATAGAATCAATATACCAGTATATACTGTGTTTTTTTCAGATATATATATATATATTCAGAGTACATTGTGAAAATATTTGTACAATTATTGTACATTATTGAACACATGTATTGTGTAAAGTTTGTGTAAATGAAAATGAATAGGATTCATGTGAGTTCAGTCAAATATTACGAACGATGGGTGTGTTTCTACACCCATTTCCCCTCAATATATCGTGTATATATCTAAAGATAGTTCCCAAGTACTCTTTACACCTTCACTGACACAACATATTAAATATCACCACACACCTTATCACAGTATCGCCAATCTCTCAGATACAATCCACGTTATGTTCCAACTACAAGCATTCCTTTAGCATGCTCCATGCAATTTTTAATGCGTGTACTTTTTTCACCACGATTGTTAACTGTAAATTGCAATACAATATTTTAATTTAAGTTATTTACACTCCAAATAAATAAGAGAATATTCAAATGAAATAACTATTTTTATAGTTCACAGTAATATTTATACTATCACTATCATTATTAAAATAAAACTTTACTCGCCTATTCGCATGCATAGGCCTACTTGTGAACTCAATTTAAATAGTGAATTACCGACCGTTAGTTCAGTTGGAAATACGAATCTATAAAAAATCACGAGAATCATCAGAATCCGTAGCCACTGGGATACCACACTCACAAAAACTTACAAAACGTCTTATAAAACTTATTTTGAACATATTATTAAAATTACAAAACACAATTATGCAATGGTTTTTGTTGAACTACTAAATACTTTGAAGTAAAATTTTTTATTTAATATTCATAATTGTTCATAAACTGTTCAGTAAAAAATGCATTGAACAGATTGCATCCCATCTGTACAAGATACAACATGCATCATCAATATAGGAAAGCTATTATACGTATAATCCTTCTATCACGATATTTAATGTGCCTTTCAACATACGGTGAAAGCTATAATATTATATTGACAACAAACATTGAATTGTTTTACTAGTATTTTTAATCTTCGTGCTGTTTTGTAATTACTTTACTTGATGCGATGAGGCCCAGAGGACCGCGTGACGTCACTACAAGGTCTCTCCATTGTCGTCTGTATTCTGCTTTTGTCCGCCAGTTCGACCAGGCTTCCAGTTATTGTCTTTCCTTAATCCACCCCTCTCTTACGAGGTCTCCCCACTGGTATTTTTTGCTCCACTACCATATCCATAGCCATCCTAGTAAATCCCTACTCATTCTAACCACATGTACACCCCATTCCCATCTCCTAATCGTTAAAACTCCCATAATTTTTGGTTCTTGATACAAATTGTCTAGTTCTTCATTATGTCTTCCTCTCCATTCTCCTGTTTCCAAATCAAAAACTGGGCCAAAATCTTCCGTGACACTCTTCTTTCAAATATAAAGAGTCGACTCAGGTACGTATAAAAGACTCCATGTGTGGCAACCATATAAAAGAACGGTTTTTACAGTAAATTAAATTGGTAACATTCTTCAAAATACTTTTGGGTATAAGTAATGTTTATTTTAAAACACACCGAATGTACCGAAATGAATGGGGCCAGTTTACGTCTGTAACAGAAATGAACGAGTCTGTTGAAAACAATATTACAACGAAAACCTCTTTAGCCTTTTCGTGAAAACAGTATTCTGATTAGTCTAGTGTTTAGTATTCAATATTTGTTTTTAAAAGCCTATATCACTATTTTTGTGACAATAATTATTTACTTAAAACTATTGACTCATGTGACTATGGTTTGTATTAGATATTACACAACAATATAACTATTTAAACTCACAATGTACAAATTGATTGTTCATTCTGGTCTTTATTTTAAATCTTAGGAAATCATCTATGGCAAAATATTCATACTTAACCAAAGATTTGATAACCTTAAGGGAAACATTTTAATTCCCAAACAGCTGTATTTTTGTAGATATATATATATATATATATATATATATATATATATATATATATATACAGAGCAAATTAGAAATCATAAATACTTTGCAGTTTCTAGATTATTGGATATAACCCCATTCATTAATTTATTACAACTTTAATTATTACAACCCCTTATATACGGAAGTTTGCTAAATGTGCTGTAAAATTATCCCATCCGTTAATGTATTATACCTCTAAATAAACGTTGTTTGATTCAGATATCAATAAGCTTTTGTATGTATGAAGACTATATAGTTAAATGGAAATTAAATAACTGTTTATTTCCTCTTCAAGATACATTATAAATGGAGACTTTTTTGTCAAAAACAGGCATTTTTGTTCTTTAAAGTATTAATATCTTAATATTAAAGACCTGGGCCATCAGTGGACAACTCCCTCCCCTATCGTTTAGAGGTGTTTGATCGAAAATTATTTTTGAAGGTTTTTTTTAATTAAAATTGTTTGTCTTGTAAGAAATTAATGTGTCGAGGGAAAAAATTAAGAAAATGTTTTTACGGAGATGTTTTCTACCTAACGTGGCTAATTTTTACTTTCTTGGTTCTTAACTCATTTACAAACCGTGTGATATATTTTATTCAAATTTTGAGAATATAGCGGACAAATGGTACTAACCAACCTAGAGGAAATTAAAAATAATAATCAAAGAAATGTTTGTAAGTGTAAGCAATTATTATTTTATTAATGAATTCTGTACGAATTTTGAGTTGAAATTTGTACAGTTACCTTTGGACGAAAAAGCATATTATTAATACATAAAATCTTTAATGATAACGTTTACAATAAATTTGGGAGTTATTCCCGGTTGTGCTCCGGACATATAGTCTGTAACAGTAATGAACGAGTGCTGTTACTTTCCCATGCCAAAAGCAAGGCGTTCGTGGCATCGGAGAGTAACATACCCGTGGCGACAGTAACGGCGATACGTTGAACTAAACTCCATCCAGTGTCGAACTGAACCGATCGTACGAATACCCTTAAGATAAAATTAGATCATTCCGAAACCCACTATTTAAAATTCAGGTGCTATTAAACTATGGTTACTGGCCTAATAACCATATGCAAAGATATTAAAACAAACATTAGCCCACGGAATGTGTCCTATACATTATGCGATGCAAATATGTACAAACAGCACAGGGTAATATTTGCTCATGCTTATATCAGATAATCTACAGTATATTCATCAGACGCACCTATTTCTGTTACATCTAGGCCTTTTTTTTTTTTTTTTTTTTTTTTTTTTTTTTTTTTTTTTTAATTTGACATCTTTGTTATTATCTAAAAGCTTTATTAAATTCAAAGTAAATTTACGTTACATTGTAATAATGTGTTTTATGATGACGATTTCTTTGACGTTCAATATACTACAGAAACGACTTATTAAACTTGTTTTTTTTCATAATAACAATATGTTTAACTTTTATTCCGTGAAAATTACCAATCACGACGTTTCGACTTGGTAAAATCCAAACCTTTTTCAAGTGCTAAAAACTAAATGAAATCTATACAAACATGTTATAAAACTACGTTCTTAAACTAATAAACTTATCTACTTTAATAATTATCTACAATTTAACCCATCGTGACCTTGACAGTGCCTAATTGGTTATATTAATTTAACCCTGTTAACATTTTTATATTTAGTAGAAGTTCATTTTGTTGTACCCCATTCTAGGATCTAGATTAAAATGTAGATAATTATTAAAGTAGATAAGTTTATTAGTTTAAGAACGTAATTTTATAACATGTTTGTGTAGATGTAATTTAGTTTTTAGCACTTGAAAAAGGTTTGGGTTTTACCAAATCGAAACGTCGTGATTGGTAATTTTCACGTAATTGTGGCAAATGTCCAACTACCTTTGTCTCCCTCATCTGATACTCCACCATTAACAAATTTCAAAAACAAAGATGTTTAACTTAAATGAGCTTTCAATGTTGCAATAAAGACATAGCATTTTTTACTTTATAGGATAAAATGTTATCATAAAATACAATAAATGTTTACAGAATTCAACTATAGTGTTAATATTGGTGTTATGTTATATAGAATATTCCATAGTTTATAGCCAATGAAATAAAAGTACTTCAAATAAATGTCACTCAACCCTCTTTAATTAAAATTAAAACTTATTAAATTTACTTATAATACAAATATATATATATATATTTTTTATATGTTGTGTAATCCTGAAATATATTAACAGAGCTCCTCAATTAAATTATATGGGCATTCAGAGTGGATCATAAAAATCAACTTTCAGTGCCTAATATCATTAAATTAACCAATCGTGTAAAGTTTTGGGTTGATTGAACCAAATATGATCCATTAAAGCTAATAAACATTCCCGTTACAATCTTTCACCCCCTATCATACTCATGTTTATTGTTATCCGTGCTTACACGTTAGTTACATTTACCTAGTTAACTCAAGTCAACTTATTTAGTGTAAATGTACTAGTACTTTATTTATAAACACTTAATAAATGTGCGTCAGGGTAACTTATAGTGTAATAATATATCTTCAAAGCATAATAGGATCGCACATAAATGCAGCAGAGAAATATACATAATGGATTCTCAAACTGCACAGTGAATTTGTGTACAGCCTAATAGACATCATTCCTCTATCTTCACATACAAAACAATACATAAATACAGTTCGTCTCTACATTATCGATTCTTTGTTACATCGTCACGATAGCTGACTCATTAACTGTCAGATCAGAGACTTCGTCACTGTCTCAGATACAATACAAATGTTGCAGGAGAAAAATGTATAATTTAGCCTGTTAGTGCTCTTATAGACTTTCAAAGCCAGGAAAAATAATACATTTGTAAATTAATTGACATTTGTGTATTTTAAATGGATTCACTGTCATATACAATACAGTACAACAGTGAACCTAATACAATACGTCATGGGAAGAATTGTGAAATGGCTCTTAATAAATAATACATTTCTAAATTAATTGACATGTGTGTATTTTAAATGGATTCACTGTCATATACAATACAGTACGACAGTGAACCTAATACAGTACGTCATGGGAAGAATTTTGAAATGGCTCTTAATAAATAATACATTTCTAAATTAATTGACATGTGTGTATTTTAAATGGATTCACTGTCGTATACAATACAGTACGACAGTGAACCTAATACAATAGGTCATGGGAAGAATTGTCAAATGGCTCTTAATAAACAATTGTTGTACAAGAATGCTGAAACGAAAGGAATGTATTTATAGATATATCTTAAATACTATCTAAAATAATCACTCCAAGAAAAGTCAAGAGAGGTTTTCTATGTAATACTGTTTCCACCAGAATCGTTCATTTCTGTTTCTCTTTTAAACTTTCACCATACATTTTAGTGGGTAAACATTAGGTATATCCAGGAAAATAATTTGATGTATCGTTCTGATTTATTTTACAATGATATATTAATTTGATAATTTTATATACATTTATATAAACATGTGAACTGTTTTACTAATTTATCACAAACCTGCATTCCTCATAGTTCAAGGAACATTTTTATTTTGAAATTATAGCTTTACAAGGGATACATTTATTTAAACGTTTTGGGTTGTACTCATTTAAAAAAAAAAAATTTAATTAGCATTATACGTGTTGGTACATATACAGCACAAGTGAACGTCACACAATACAAATATATTACAATATAAGCACAAAATGCACAAATATATTACAATATAAGTACGAAATGAACAAATATGGTGAGCGTAGTTCACTGAAATCGATCACTATAATATTTGTGCATTTTGTACTTGTATTGAAATATA
The DNA here is from genome assembly GCA_035578905.1 of Stictocephala bisonia. NCBI lineage: Eukaryota > Metazoa > Arthropoda > Insecta > Hemiptera > Membracidae > Stictocephala > Stictocephala bisonia. Next base: position 55,914 of record JAQJVL010001685.1, on the reverse strand, counting down.
TTTGTGCATTTTGTGCTTATATTGTAATATATTTGTGCATTTTGTGCTTATATTGTAATATATTTGTGTTGTGTGACGTTCACTTGTGCTGTACTAATTTAAAACATTAAAAGTAAAGATGTGCTCTTTAAAAAGTTTTGAGTGAAATTAAATGTAATATAATATTACCTTTATGTTTTTTTTTAATAATGTATTTTACTGTGTACTTTCACTGTTCTAAGTCATAGTCTGGAACGATACAAGTTTATAAATAAATATTAAAAAAGTATTATTTTATACTATTTTTTTTAAATATACAAACTATTTAACATTTATTGTAGTACAACTCACAATTAGTCCTATAGTTGATATTACTGTAAGTTTCAGCATTCAAAAAACAATATCAGTAATAATATAAACTTATACCTAACCGAATTTACAAATTAAATACGTAATGTACAAAGAATTCAGTTCATCCATATTTTAAATATTTTCTTAAAATTGATCCTAGTCATATGACACATTATTTATGCAAACGTGTTACTTTATTATTAAAGAACCAATTTATTATTTTATTAGAAAAAAATCCTTAATATTCATGTAATATTGGCACAATCGTCAAACAGATAACAGGGTTGAGGACTGGCCTTTAAAAATCACAATTTTCACCAATCTAGTGATTCAATAAAGAAGAAAGGACAATTATACTAATTATTAGATTAGTGGTATTATAAGTTTAATTAAGTAAAATTTTAAACATTTATATGTTAATTAGCAGCAAGTTCAAACAGTAAATTGAATTAATATTTTCAGTTATTAAAAGTCAAACGATGGTGCGAAAAGAATAAACTATAGTACCAGATCAAATGTTTTGATTTTAATATTCTTATAGAAAAGATTAAAATTTCTTTAAACATTTTTGTAATTCTGTAGGCCTAGCTGTAACAGAAATAGGTGCGTCTGATGAATATACAGTAGATTATCTAATATAAGCATGAGCAAATATTACCCTGTATTGTTTGTACATATTTGTATTGCATAATGTATAGGACACATTCGGTGGGCTAATGTTTGTTTAAATCTCTTTGCATATGGTTATTAGGACAGTAACCATAGTTGAATAACGCCTGGATTTTAAATAGTGGGTTTTGGAATGATCTAATTTTATCTTAAGGGTATTCGTCCGATCGGCTTAAGGGTGTTAGTACCATTTGTCCACTTTATTCTCAAAATTAGAATAAAATATATCACACGGTTTGTTAATACTGAATTTTAAAAAATTCTGAATATTAACATCTAGAAGTAATTATTAAGAGACATAAGAAGACACACGGCATATTTGTGATTAATATCGTATACAATATGTATAATCATTACTAATAGTGTCACAGCCAGTGTTCTGGTCATAGTATCTAGTGATACAGAATACTATGTTTACTATGTTAAAAATACTAGTGATACAGAGTACACTATACTATGTTAATTTCGTCCTCCACTTAAATATAGGCCCTATAAAATCAGTACTGGGTATGGGTTTTTTTTATATCCTATATTATTTATATTTCCATCAAAACATAACACTTAAATTTCAAAACATGTAGATAATAATTGTTATATTTTTATAACGATCTCTCTTGTACAAATTGGGTTTTCTCAGGTTTTTCTTCCTTTTTTCGTTGGGGAAATGTCTTTGGAAATGATTGTGGAACTCGCCCTTACGAATAACCGTCAGATAAGAGAATACCCAATAAAACTCCTACGGGCCGCGGTGATCTAAGCCAGAACCCTTTTGTATGGCTGCCCGCGTCTTGCGCTCTTACTAGGCCACTTTTCTTCTTCATAGCGGACAACTACTGGTCAGTCAGTCATCCTTCCTCACTTTTGGCACGGAGTATTGTGTGGGTGTAGGACAGTTCCCCATGATTCTTCACTTTTCAGCATTGCCGCCTCTATGGTGTCTGTCGTAACAGGACCTACCACGGAAACAAGTGCTCTTATCTCCCTAACGAAGCGCCCACACACAAAGAACGAAAGATTATCATCACCCTGGTCCTCCTGGTAGTACGTGCACTGAGGTGACCTGACCTTTCCCATTCGGATCATATACTTCTTGAAACATCTATGGACGTAAGTAATTGGTACAGGTAGAAATCAACTTCCCCATGGCTCCGGCCGATCCAGGACCTCTACTCTGCCTCTTTTCGGCCTCGCTCGAGTGTCTGGTGGAAGATGGCCTGCCTATCAAAGGCGAGGAAATAAAGAGGAATGACGTCACAGCCATCACTGCCGAACCACAAGCATTGTCAGTACGCGCTTACTATACCTCCGTATCTTCACCGCATCCGCCCAGACCTCCGCACCGTACAGAAGAATGGCATTTACGGTGGACACGAGGAGTCTTCTTTTGCTTGATCTAGGGCCACTAACATTCCCCATTAAGCTACTGAGCGACGTGACCACCTTGCTGCATTTTCACACACTGCTTCGATACTATCTGGTTTGTGTCTGATTTATATCAAATCTTCTGATACACTGCTAACATGAACTTTACATTAACTTATATACATAAAGAGAGTAAATAACGTTTAAATAAATGCCCAATTGCAAAATAGTTTAAAGTACGTTACAACTTGTAGGCTATAATTTTTACACGTGCATTATTTGTATAAAAGGTAAAAACAGTTTAAACTTGTTAAGAAAATCAGAAAGGTCCCTGAGCATAATACATCTCATATCTCATATCATATACATACTTTTGCAAATGACTAACTGTATCACATATCATTATTGTTAAAGGTGGCTGTTGCATATTAGTCAAACAAGCGGTAACAAGCAGAGTAAACCTTGTTAGTCACCTTGGCTTGTATTATTGACTTGCTAATGTACAAACTAAGACCTAAAACACTATATATCAAGTCACAACTGACGCCTAAAGTTGTTCATCTAAAAAAAAAAGAAATAAAGAAGAGTAATTGCGAAAAACAAAAAAAGGAACAAACTACAAAAATAGATTTGACAATTTGTAGTCCAACGTAATTAATGCAGGAAAGTCACGTTTTATCTGCTTCAACAGTTACAATCCTTGCTGCCGATGTAAACTTTGTGCATCTACTTTTATAAACAAATACTTATCTGGCGTGAATAAATAATATGTTTCATGTAATAAACACAACATTTTATTTCCATTTCAATTCCACGTTTGTTTGTGTCGTAATTGTCTTTGATGTGTATTATGATAGGAATGTAATAGACTTTACGTTCAATTAATAACTATAACTTGTTAAGTCAAATCTGTAAAGATCGAAAACTCCCAAATTATGTATTACATGTTTGTATAGTTATTTTACTATTATATTATGCTGTAAATGTATACATTAACCCTAACGTTAACGAGTTAACTCTCAAATTATAATAATTTTTAGAAGTGTTATAATATTGTATAAATCTCTCTATTTACAGATAAATCTACTATTTCAATAATATTTTAGCTGATAAATAAAATGTTCTAATTTCCCTAATAAGAGCAAAGCAAACAATGTCGTACTAGTAAGCCGAGGCAATTTACTACAAGAATGTATAACAATTCTTTAGCTTTTTTTTTTTTTTTGTAGCATTTAATTAACTAAATATACTCATCCTCTAAATAGACAAAATGTTTAATTAATACACTTCATTTTCTTTTTTCCACTTATAAACATGACGAAGCCGAACGTCCAAAAGTAGTTATAGTTGTGTTTGACTGACCTTTAGTAATGATATGCAAGATAATTACACAAAATACAAACAAATTTAATATAAATAAATCACACCTTGTTGGAAATTGAACGACTAAACAATTGTTCGTCAGATTTTTTATATAAAAATGAAGCTAATGTTAATTTAATAATTATATTCTGTTACTATTTAGGCTGTAGTAAATTGTATATTTGCCAAATAACGTTAAATTAATAATTACATATTGTAAATATAACCTCACGCAATGAATAAAACTAATTTCTTCTTAAGGCTATAGAGATAATTATTTACACAAAATGGCTGATGTTATTTGTAGTTCTACATTTATTTGTTGACACTCTCTAAACGTGCATCTGATATTTTTGATTCATAATATTTTTATTTTATTTTATTTTTTTTAATTTAGGAAAAACTGTTTTTCCTTCAATTTCTGTACTTTAAATTAATGTATTTTTAATTAAACATGTTTCAGTTCTGTTTGATAGTTTATATACAAATTATTCTATTGTGTAATTATTATTTAAACCTTCCCTATATATTTACAACACATGCTGTGTATATACCTTAATTTAGTAAAATGTAAATATTTTATATGACTTGAAATACTTACAGTTTGATTGGTTTAGTCATATAGAGATTATTATTTTAAAAAAGACCCATGCCTGTATTTTAATTCATCATAACTCATATTTCAACAAGTTAACATTAGGCACACAAGCATTTTTTAAATATCAAACAATATTTGGAAAATGTTATATTTTAAAATAGTATCTGGTTTCCTAAATAAATAAATGTGAATTTCAAATTACGTAAATATGAAAAAATACGCGCTTATGAATTGCGTTAAATAATTAATTTAGTAAACCAAGTTAATTATTTAATTAACTCATTGAACTAGAAGTTTAAGCGTTGTGCCTTAAATGAAAGGAACGTGCCTCGAGAACAAAGTAATAAATCCGGAACTTCATACGTGGCCGAACTTCACAACTCAACTTTGTCACTCAAGTTTGCTAACATGACTCATATAACTCGAAGATCAACTTTGGGCTTAGTTTGCGTTGGACATGTTACAAGTTTGATCAATCATAAATAATAATAGTTTTAAAAGTAATAAAAACAATGTCACTCAAAAGTAATATTAAATACTTTATTAGCATCAATATTTAAAAAATAACATTGCAAAATTCGTTTATTGGGATCACTGACATAAAAACATAAGAATATTAATTAAAACAATGCATTTAAATTAATAAATTAGACAAATCTACAACACTGGGGCCTTGTAGTAGGAGGACCGTGTATGTCAGACTATACAAGTATCAAGTGTCATGGAACATCGTAATGGATTACTAAGTAATCACGGGAAACACAAACAAAGCACTATAACTGCAGGAAGCAATACTTCTTATACATTTTGGTTTTACAATGCATTGTACATTTCAAATCCTGTTGTAATAAATATCTGGAATTGAGTGTATTCTATCAGTTTTTACTACCAAAAAGAATGACATTTATTTGGCTTTAGCCACTTATCACTTGCTTGCAGTTTTATTGCATGAACAGCTCATGTGTTTAGACTAGTTTTATAATTTAGCAATAATTCATTGCTACTTTAGTTAATTTAAATCATATACGATGTAAAGTACTTGTAAACAGAGAAAATATCGTTTCAAATATTTTTAGTGGAGGTTGCATTTTTTTTTTTTTTTTTTAATTGTAATGTTTAAGGTATGTTATATTTTTATATTTAAAAGAAATGTTTGTAATATAATACAATATTGCTAATTAACTCTGTATAATATTTATTGATAGTACATTTATCTACATACCTATATAAGATAGTTCTTATATTTTAAATCGTTGTTAATAATCCCTTGTTTATGTTTAAACGTTAGTGGTTTGAATAATTGTCGAATCGTATTATTAATCCAGTTCCTATTGTATAATGTATAGTGATACCTCCCAGCTGTTTAATTAAAGCGGAATTTACAATAAATTCAAAATTGAATGTAATTTCCGCTTGCGTTTAGCTGGTTCAAACAAAGCCTAATTACTTACTGGGTGATGGGATTTTACAAAGAGATAACTCGTGTTTTCATCTAGCAAATTACCTGCAAGGTTAGATAATTAACAAAGTACGCTGAAAAGAATACAAGAATAGTAATACAGTTTTGCACACATTATTTACGATGGTTAAAACTTCACATACTGAATTTATGGAAAGTTAAATGTTGATTGAGTCGTTAAATTATTGGTAGAATATTTCAGAGGGAGCTCGTTTGATTTTGTATAATTTATTACGATGGATAATTTCCAAAGAAAATATTTTTTCAGGTACTATACATTAAAAAAGTATCCAAATACTTCTGTACCAAATTATATTTTTATAGAGAACTCTTACAATATAAATATTATATTTTCTGCCACAGACTGAGCAGAAATTATGTGACCACTAGATGATACGTTGTTTACTAAGAAACCAAGAGACTTACGAAAATTTCAATCACATCATTGTTTTCTTCGTTTAATCTAATGTCATGGCTTCTGAAATATCAAATGCTACTTTTAGTTTCAAAACTGTTTATCTTAGTTGGAACAAAAAAAGAACCGGAGTATTAACTAGTTTTCTCTGAGCATCAACTTTACACTTTGATTACTAAAACCCCCGTCAATGTATCAAATGTGTATTTTAATACGTAGTTGATAGGAATATTTCCTATAACTTCAGAATATTACCCTTTCATGAACAAAAAATCTTATCAATTCCCAGAATTCAAGTTCTTCTATAAAGAGGTCGTATAATTAATTACTTCCTCACGTTGTAATCTTTATGACAGTACAGTTGCGGTAAATTACTTTTGTATACTTATGTAAATGCAGTAATATATTTAAGTCGATTTAAAATCACTCCAATTACTTACGTAAATAAATAATTTCTTTATTGTATGTTACAGTTTACAATTGTGTTGCAAACGTCATAATTTAGTCTAGAGTTGACACCAGAATCGTGTGATTGTGTGTTTACTGATTGTCCTGGTGGCTTTGAAAGAATGCCTCAACTGAATAAAAAGTACTTTCCGCCTAATGGTGTTTAAAACGTCTTTTGAATAAAGTCAGGTTTTGATTTTTAATTTTTTCAGGGAGCAAATTGATAATGTTTACACCCACTTGTGATGGCAGACGCTTGAAAGCTGCGCTTCTATGCCTCTACGTTCTGTAATTATCCCTCCCTTTAGTTTCATAAGAGTGAACATCTCTTCCGTGTGTCAAAGTGCACTTTGACTTGTAGTACAGGGTGACCTCCAATATATAGAGGCAGGGTAGGGTCAATAATCTAAGCTTCTAAACGCTTCTCGTCACGACTCTCTTACGTTTAATTTGAAAATAGTTCTGACAGCTCATTTTTAAAATCTAAATGCCCTTTCCAGCTTGTATTTAGAACGGCTACTCAAAGTCTTATACCAAAGGCTAAGTGGGTATGGATCAAGCCATTATATGCCATTTTAAGACTTCTAGGGAGCAAAATTGTGCCAAGTTACGCAGAGTAAAAATGCCTGCGTTAACTCTAGCACACACACTGTCAATTTGAACGTCCCAAGTCAACTCTTTGTCAAGGTGTATTCCAAATAACTTCGTGAACTCCGTTTCCTCTTAGAGTACATCGTCCACCATTACTGTAATTTGGTTTTGTTGAAAGTTTTGAAGAAGACAAAATTGTATGAACTCTGAATTTGAATTATTTGTTTTCAGGCCCATTTTATTAAAATGTTGAATGCATTAATTAAGATCAATAAATGATTTTACTTCTAAATCACTTGATAATATATCTATCTCACAAAGCGTCGTTTCATTTGTGTACTGAATGACTTTTCAGAACTGAATTGAAGAGTTTAGTCCATTGACATAAATATTAAATAGAACTGGACCAATAATTGACCCTGTGGGACACCTTGAGCTATAAACGTTTTGCCTGACAGGGCATTCTCAAGCTGTACTCGCTGGATCCTGTCTTTAAGGTATGACGAGATCCATTTGTGTGACAAACCTCGAGCGCTATAAGACTCCCACTCGTGCAACAGTGTCTCATGCTACAAACAGTCAAAGGCTTTGGAGAGATCAAGATATAAGCTAAGCACATATTCTCTTACTTCCAATTCATCGACAACGAACTGTATAAGATTTGAGACTGCATCGACAGTTGACTTATTTTTCCTGAATCCATATAGTTCAGGATTCATGATTTCATAGCGTGAAAAATATTTTTGCAACTGTTCCAAGAATATATTTTCAAACCCCTTGCTGATGGTGGGCAGAATTGAAATAGGAAGATAATAACTCTTCAGGCAAGGATCGTTCTTTTTAAAAATTGGAACGATTTTTGCTGCTTTGTGGATATCTGGAAAGGTCCCCGTTTCAAATGAAATGTTGACCAGTTTGGTTAGTGGTGCCAACAGTTGCTTATAGCATTGCTTAAGCAACCAAACCGAAACACCATTAATATAACACGATTTCTTTGAGCTAAGTTCTTACCTCAGATTCTTACCTCAGTCCTAGATTCTTACCTCAGATTGCTTCATCGACAAGGTTGAATTTATCAATTTCATTTATAAATATTACAGTTTTTATTTTATTGTAATAGGACTAACGGCTTAAGTCATCAAATGCAGTGACCAATATTCAGTAGCTTAGCTGCCCAAAAGTATAAATAATGCAGATAGTTCACTAATCTAATGCAACATTAATATTGCAGTTGAATAATAATCAATACAGTGATAGCTCGTGTAATTATTTTAAACAAAATAGTAATGGTTTAGTATTATATTAAAAACAAATTGATACAGAAGCTATGGATTTTTTATTTTATAAAAATCCAATTTTATGATTTCCAATAATATAATACAAAATTGTATTAATAAGTTACTTTCCTCTTTGTCAAAGTTTTAATAAATATGAGAACAAACTAATTTTCAATAAATATTACAGTGTAGTAATTTGTTTTTATAATGATATAAATATAAAATAAATATAATTTTGTAAGGTTACATAGGATAACTCAGAATTGGTAATCAAAAACAATGTTCAAGTCCCTGCCTGATATTTCATTGAACATGGACATCGTATGAGGTTTGTTGGTGTTGGAAATGAATTGGAGCCATTATGAACCGGTCAAATGTTGCATCCTCATAAAAACTCTTCACTAATTCATATTTCATTTGGCACGGGTTGGTTTTTCTGTATCCCTCATCTCCTAATCTGATGCTTTTATTTAACTTAATCAAACATCTTTGTTTTTGAAATTTTTTTATGATGGAGTATCAGATGAGGGAGACAAAGGTAGTTGGACATTTGCCATCATTACGTGAAAAATACTAATCACGACGTTTCGATTTGGTAAACCCAAACCTTTTTCAAGTGCTAAAAACTAAATTACATGTACAAAAATATGTTATAAAACTACGTTCTTAAACTAATCTACTTTAATAATTATCCACATTTTAACCTAGATCATAGAATTGGGTACAACAAAATGAACTTATACAAAATGTAGAAATGTTAACAGGGTTAAACTAATATGACCAATTAGGCGCTGCCCAGGTCACGATATCAACGAACAAAATTTTAAAACACAATTAAATTATTATTCAAATCAGACTGAAATTAGATTACATCAACTACTCATAAATAAATATATGGTACCTGAAAAACAATATTAATTCAAAATAACATTAAACATGCACAAACAAATGATATATGTGACTCGGAAGGACTGAGACTACCATCCAATCTAACCAATCTAATTAACTATCACAATTACATTTTAACCTGAAAAGACAACAATTATTAGGAATAAAACAATACAATAATCAAATATTACAAAAATGATGAAGTCTTACGACCCGCAGTGACGATGGCATCTAGACGTCCCAGGCACGAAGCGAGGACGATACAATCCAAAGCGCAGTGTCTATACTCAATTCCACGTTCACCGTGCAGTACAGATTTTACGGGAAATGGTCAACTACTACCTGTACTGTAAATATAAAGTTTTTTGTTATGTGGGTTGCGTCAACTGTCCTCGCGACCCGCGTGAAGGCGCCAAAGTAAATATTACTACTTTCTGCTTTCTGTAGGCTACGTAACAATAAAGATGGTCATATGATGTGTGTTTCAGTTATCTGTGATGCTTTTTATCACTATGGATTGGTATTTTAAAAAAAAACAGCCTATGATAAAAGTGTAAAAGGAAATTTTAAAAACGTGATTAAAATTCATCTAAGTGCTGTAGGTTTACTTTAATATGAAACAATATACGAGTTACAGCATAGACTAACTAAACAATATTGGTTAGTTAGTCTATAGCTACAGTAACTCAAAAATTTAATTAACACGCAAAATACCGAAAAAGTACAATAATATGATTGCATAAGGGTCCTGTAGGTGTCTTTTAATATATGAACGGATTGTCTTGAATAGATTATAGATTTATTACGTGGAAAAATTGGTACAAATAAAATTGATCCGTCGCTTTTCAACGTCAACAGTCCTCTATTATAAATAGAATGCCTCGACAGGGCAACAACAATAACAAATGGTTACTGATAAGACGGGCTTGTAAACGTTAGTCCAACTGCCAAACAATTGATCAGTTTGGTGGAGGTAATAAAAGAGAAATATTGTGTTTATGGACGAAACATGGGTAAATGTTGGGCAAGCGACCTCAAAAATATGGAGAGATACAACTATTAAAACACCGAAGGATGCTTTCTTAGCTGGACTGACGACGGGGTTAAAAGACCCAACTCAACGAGGGCCCCGTTTTGTTATTGTGCATGCAGGAGGAGAAAGTGGCTTTGTTGAAGGAGCGCAGCTTATATTTTTAGCAAAAAAAGGAGCAGCCGATTTCCACGCTGAAATGGATGGAGAAACATATGAAAAATGGTTTGAAGAACAATTAGTCCCTAATGTTCCTCCCGGTACTGTTGTTGTTATTGACAACGCATCGTACCATAGCCGTAAAGTGGAAAAAATACCAAATACAAAAACTAAAAAAGAAGACATAAAGAATTGGTTAATAGCTAAACAAGTAGCTTTTCCACCGGACATCTTGAAGAAAGAACTGCTCGCTGAGGTGCAAAAAATTAAGCATCTTTTTAATCTTAACGTTGTCGACGAGATAGCTAAGACCCATAAACTCGAAGTTCTTAGACTCCCTCCTTATCATTGCGAGTTAAATCCTATAGAATTAGTGTGGAGCCAAGTTAAAAGGCATGTGGCTGTTAATAACAAAACGTATAATGTCAAGCTAATGGAGCCATTAATTGAAAACGCCTTTAAGGCCGTCACAAAAGAGCAATGGAACAACTACTGCAATCACGTGGACAAAATTGAAAAAGAAATGTGGAAGATTGATAATTTGCAGGATGACGTGGAACCTTTAATTATTCAACTCTCGGGGTCTTCGACAAACTTGTCCAGTGAGGGAGAAGATAGCTCAACTACGTCACACGTCAGCGTTGAATCTGGAGTTGCTTTGCTACAGTAAATCAAGGAAGGCAACCAACGTGAGTAAAGTTATAAAAATAAAATAGGAATATCATGACATCATAATTGTAGCCTATGGCCTATATGAATAAATATATTTGGTGTTTAATATACATATTTTTACTTATCTATAACTGCGTTAATTATCATTCCAAATTTATTACTTTCACATGACTGAATCTTATTTAACTTACATTGTTTAAGTGTTAAAGAATTGCTCTCTGAACTCTTTTTATCTATGAATAAAAGTAAGTTTAAGACAAAACTAAATAAAATATAGGCCCAACCGAAGTAAAATAATTAATTCGGTGTATAAAGGAGCGTTGCGCGAGAGTTGATGTTTTTTGGACGGCTAGTAACGACGAGACTGCCGTTTGGATAACATGGCGTATGGGCGCTCCGTACTGCACGGTGAACGTGGAATTGAGTATACGAAGTTCCCTCCAAGGTGATAAAACACGGACTACTATTAGATTGGATAGTAGTCTCAGTCCTTCTGAGTCACATATATCTTTTTTTTTTCCGTGTTTAATGTTATTTTTAATTAATATTGTTTTTCAGGTACCATATATTTATTTATGAGTAGTTGATTTAATCTTATTTCAATCTGATTTGAATATTAATTTAATTGTGTTTTAACATTTTTTCGTTGATATCGAGACCTGGGCAGCGCCTAATTGGTCATATTAATTTAACCCTGTTAACATGTTGTATAAGTTCATTTTGTTGTACCCCATTTTATGATCTAGGTTAAAATGTAGATAATTATTAAAGTAGATTAGTTTAAGAACGTAGTTTTATAACATGTTTGTGTAGATGTAATTTAGTTTTTAGCACTTGAAAAAGGTTTGGGTTTTACCAAATCGAAAAGTCGTGATTGGTATTTTTCACGTAATTATGGCAAATGTCCAACTACCTTTGTCTCCCTCATCTTAATCTAACATGCATCCTTTACATTTAAAAATGTAAACTTTAAACTTAGATATTAAGTAATGTCTTAATTTTAATATAACGAAAACAATGAAAAACTTTTAGTAAAATTTACCAACGTCGCCATTTCCTTAAAACATTTAATAAATATAACATTTTATTAAATGTATGCTTTCCAACAGTTAATACTTAGTTATTTAATAATTAAAATTGAATCGACGTTTAAACCTTCATTGGGAAATAGAAGCCTAATTATTGGAGTTCTGAAATGAATTTGATAGAAAAAAAGGTTATGAGTTTTGTGCAAGGGTCATATACAGGTTGTTATTGAGTTTGTGACTCTGGGCAAAATATCAAATTCATCTTGTGTGTTTTCTTACTAGATATCTTCTATCAATGAGGAATGTTCAAAAGCTACTAGTGACGAACGCAAAGAGATAATGTTCGTATAAAAAGAATAGATAATTTTAAACATTATTGATGTTAAGCTCTTATTTATTATACTTTTTACTTCAAAATATGATTACAATTGGCAAAATTATTTCAGTGTAGGGCTACCATGGAGGGCGCACCATTATTGGATGGACTAAATGTCTAGGGACAAGTGCATAAATAAATAAAACCATCTTGCCGTGAGTGATTTCATAACAACTAGTTTGCAGTTTTAAAACCAGCCGCAAATTTTACTTTCAAACATTACATTACTCTAGTTTTATTTTGATTTTTAATATAACCCCCCCCCCCCCTTATAAATATTAATTCTACAACACTTTGGTTTCATTTTCATGCAGCAAGAGTTTCACGATGGCGATATTGAAAAAGTTTAATTAAATAAGTTTGTGAGTGCTTAAATATTGTTCAAGCTTAGTCCTATATTTGATAATCTTTATTGAAAGACTTATTGCCTGAGCTATCTGTAATCTAATACAATTCAACAAAGTTACATAGCTATGAAATTAGTAAAGTTATGATATTTCTATCTGTTTATTTATAACAGACCTTAGTTTTGAATATAATTTACAAATAATACAGTTTATTTAAACTATACTAACATTGGAGCAATTAGTATCACTTTATAAATGAAACAAATAACTTACGTCTGGGAAGGTATGGTGTGATAGACTAATGTCGGTTTCAAATGCAATGTATGAATGAATGAAAAATTATATTTATTTCCAGCATAAAACATAAATTGAAATGAAGCAAAATACAGTACCATAATCAGTATATTATTGACTGAAGTACAGTCTGAGAAAAAATCAATAAAACATTACAAAAATAAAACTAATAATGAAGATTTACAACAAAGAAGATATATATTATGGTGTTGCGATAGTTATCAAAAGTCAAATTGATAATTTGATGTTGCTATAGTGCAGAAAAGTTGCGATTAGTAAATAAATAAAAAACTAAAAAAATATTATTCAATTCGGACTTTAGATTCCGATCGCGTAACGTACTTGAAAAATATTGCAACATTTTCGTTTTTTCGTAATTTAATTTTAATTTTTTAATTAGTTTATGGTTATTGCTATAGTGAAAGTTGGCCATTTTTTGTTAAATGGCCAAAATACAAAAATTGCTCGTTTAAACAATATCTTCCGATCGCGCAAGCTCCATTTAAATTGGTAAAAAATCAGTTATTACCGATTTTTAAGAATTTATAAATAATATTTTTTTCGTAAAACATTACCATTTTTACTTCAACTGTGAAGTTCTTCGCTTCATTAAGTATTACTTAATAATATTTACAGAACCCATAACTCATCACGAGGAGGTTGGCTGCACTACGTGTTCCACCAACACTCTACCCAGCCAGCCATCCAATGTAGGCTGTGTGCTATTTACAAAATTTACATATCTACATTTCTTGGTCAATCATTTTACACCTGACGTAGATGCTACTTTGTACTGTGATTAGGTGGCAAAGTCTGGCATTATGAACCTTGATTTAAATGTTTCCCTGACAAATCCATCCCTTGATTATGGCCCACTTATCTTGGGCTTAATTAATTTAATATGTTGCCATAACATTAAAATTAAGCTATGAAAAAAAGAAAAATTTTTAATATTCAAAAATTTTCAAGTACGTTGCACACGATCAGAAGACAAAGTTCGATTTTTTTAGTTTTTGTTCTATTTACCAATTAAAACTTTTCCGCACTATAGTAAGATCAAAATGTCAATTTGATTTTTTTACACCACCCTAATAACTAGTGCTATAATTAAGGAAGTAAGCGTACATAGGCATGACGCCTGTGCGTAGGCCTGAGTTGTTCAAGTCAAGCAACATTATATGAATTTCAAAATCAGTCGGAAAAAAACTTAGAAAATGTATTTTCATGTATATCAACATAAACATTAATTACAAATAAAAATAGAAATTCAAATATAAAAAAAACGGAAAATATATAAATAAAAAGGGAACTAAAGAAAATTAAAATATATATGTGAAGATCTTGAAAGAATGAAATGAAGTTGAACAAATTTAATTGACTAATATTAGTCAAAAAAAATTGGTGGTGAAAAAATAATAATAGGGGTGTTAAGGGTGTTACAAGAAACATTGATCTCACATATGATATGACTCATCGATAACATTACAACATATCAATAATAATAGGTTAAGGGTGTTACAAGAAACATTGACCTCCCATATGATATGATTCAACGATAACATTACAACATATCAATAGTAATAGATTAAGGGTGTTACAAGAAACATTGACCTCCCATATGATATGATTCAACGATAACATTACAACATATCAATAGTAATAGTTTAAGGGTGTTCCAGAAACATTAATCTCCCATATGATATGACTCAATGATAACATTACAACATATCAATAATAATAGGTTAAGGGTGTTACAAGAAACATTGATCTCCCATATGATATGACTCATCGATAACATTACAACATATCAATAATAATAGGTTAAGGGTGTTACAAGAAACATTGACCTCCCATATGATATGATTCAACGATAACATTACAACATATCAATAGTAATAGTTTAAGGGTGTTCCAGAAACATTAATCTCCCATATGATATGACTCAATGATAACATTACAACATATCAATAATAATAGGTTAAGGGTGTTACAAGAAACATTGATCTCCCATATGATATGACTCATCGATAACATTACAACATATCAATAATAATAGGTTAAGGGTGTTACAAGAAACATTGACCTCCCATATGATATGATTCAACGATAACATTACAACATATCAATAATAATAGGTTAAGGGTGTTACAAGAAACATTGATCTCCCATATGATATGATTCAACGATAACATTACAACATATCAATAGTAATAGATTAAGGGTGTTACAAGAAACATTGACCTCCCATATGATATGATTCAACGATAACATTACAACATATCAATAGTAATAGTTTAAGGGTGTTCCAGAAACATTAATCTCCCATAAGATATGATTCAACGATAACATTACAACATATCAATAATAATAGGTTAAGGGTGTTACAAGAAACATTGATCTCCCATATGATATGACTCATCGATAACATTACAACATATCAATAATAATAGGTTAAGGGTGTTACAAGAAACATTGACCTCCCATATGATATGATTCAACGATAACATTACAACATATCAATAGTAATAGTTTAAGGGTGTTCCAGAAACATTAATCTCCCATAAGATATGATTCAACGATAACATTACAACATATCAATAATAATAGGTTAAGGGTGTTACAAGAAACATTGATCTCCCATATGATATGACTCAACGATAACATTACAACATATCAATAATGATAGGTTAAGGGTGTTACAAGAAACATTGACCTCCCATATGATATGATTCAACGATAACATTACAACATATCAATAATAATAGATTAAGGGTGTTACAAGAAACATTGACCTCCCATATGATATGACTCATCGATAACATTACAACATATCAATAATAATAGATTAAGGGTGTTACAAGAAACATTGACCTCCCATATGATATGACTCATCGATAACATTACAACATATCAATAAAAATAGGTTAAGGGTGTTACAAGAAACATTGATCTCCCATATGATATGACTCATCGATAACGTTACAACATATCAATAATAATAGGTTAAGGGTGTTACAAGAAACATTGACCTCCCATATGATATGACTCAACGATAACATTACAACATATCAATAATAATAGATTAAGGGTGTTACAAGAAACATTGACCTCTTATATGATATGACTATTCGATAACATTACAACATATCAATAATAATAGTTTAAGGGTGTTACAAGAAATATTGATCTCCCATATGATATGACTCATCGATAACATTACAACATATCAATAGTAAGAGGTTAAGGGTGTTCAAGAAACATTGATCTCCCATAAGATATGATTCAACGATAACATTACAACATATCAATAATAATAGGTTAAGGGTGTTACAAGAAACATTGACCTCCCATATGATATGATTCAACGATAACATTACAACATATCAATAATATTAGGTTAAGGGTGTTACAAGAAACATTGACCTCCCATATGATATGATTCAAGGATAACATTACAACATATCAATAATAATAGGTTAAGGGTGTTACAAGAAACATTGACCTCCCATATGATATGACTCAACGATAACATTACAACATATCAATAATAATAGGTTAAGGGTGTTACATGAAACATTGATCTCCCATATGATATGGCTCATCGGTAACATTACAACATATCAATAATAATAGGTTAAGGGTGATACAAGAAACATTGATCTCCCATATGATATGACTCATCGATAACATTACAACATATCAATAGTAATAGGTTAAGAGTGTTACAAGAAGCAATGATCTCCCATATGATATGATTCATCGCTAACATTACAACATATCAATAATAATAGGTTAAGGGTGTTACAAGAAACATTGACCTCCCATATGATATGACTCATCAATAACATTACAACATATCAATAATAATAGGTTAATGGTCTTACAAGAAACATTGATCTCCCATATGATATGACTCAACGATAACATTACAACATATCAATTATAATAGTTTAAGGGTGTTACAAGAAATATTGACCTCCCATATGATATGACTCAACGATAACATTACAACAAATCAATAATAATAGGTTAAGGGTGTTACAAGAAACATTGACCTCCCATATGATATTACTCATCGATAACATTACAACCTATCAATAATAATAGGTTAATGGTGTTACAAGAAACATTAACCTCCCATATGATATGACTCATCGATAACATTACAACATATCAATAATAATAGATTAAGGGTGTTACAAGAAACATTGATCTCTTATATTATATGACTATTCGATAACATTACAACATATCAATAATAATAGGTTAAGGGTGTTACAAGAAACATTGATCTCCCATATGATATGACTCAACGATAACATTACAACATATCAATAATAATAGGTTAAGGGTGTTACAAGAAACATTGACCTCCCATATGATATAACTTATCGATAACATTACAACATATCAATAATAATAGGTTAAGGGTGTTACAAGAAACATTGACCTCCCGTATGATATGACTCATCAATAACATTACAACATATCAATAATAATAGGTTAGGGGTGTTACAAGAAACATTGACCTCCCATATGATATGATTCAACGATAACATTACAACATATCAATAATAATAGGTTAAGGGTGTTACAAGAAACATTGACCTCCCATATGATATGACTATTCGATAACATTACAACATATCATTAATAATAGGTTAAGGGTATTACAAGAAACATTAACCTCCCATATGATATGACTCAATGATAACATTACAACATATCAATAGTAATAGATAACCTCAAAATTTATCAAAAAGCAAATTTGGGTGTTATAGCGGATGGTAATATAATAAAAAAAAAAACTTAAATATAAAGACATAATTTTCTCGTGTTCGAACCTCTAGTATAAATCTAAGATTAATTCAATTTATAAAATTAATACAACAATTTTCAATTTATTTCACTATACGTTTCAGCGAATAAGTTTAAAAACTTTTAGAAGTTCAATGTAGAATAGCCTGCTAATGTATTTTCGTGAAACCTTTTTTTATTACTATTTTATGTTTTGTAAAAAATATCTAGTGGTAATAAAATCATGATAAAACATAGGTTATAGATAAAAATTTAACTAAATTATGCATTTATTTATTAATAATAATTGGGTGCAGTGGCAAAATGGCTCGATAATCCCCCTTTTGATATCCTGGTTTCGACCCCCATTCTAAAACTTAAACAAATTTTTGAGCATAACTTAATTTACGTTGGAAAATGTAACGCAGTAATATGAACATTCCCACATGGCCAAACATTTGCTAAATGAAGTGTCATTTAATCATTTATGAATATAAAAGACAATGGAACTACAATGCACTGGTGTCAGCATTATTACCTCTGTTCATTACAGCAACAAAAGCATTGTAATGCATGTAAAATAAATCTACTGTCATTATATATGAAAGAGAAAGTTGGTAAAATACGACTGGTTATTATATTATGGACATATATAGTATAAAATGAACAACTGTATCACTGTGATTAAATTCAAAATGTTAAAATAAAATATGTAAAAACAGTTACTGCTTATTATTGTTAATTGATTACTTTAATTATTATGTTTTTTTCTCTTAACTATCATTTTATTTCACATAATTCAATCATTTATATAACTTTAGATAAATCACATATGCTGATTACATACTTGAATTTACTACTGCAACTAGTATGACAGGTGACCGCAAGGTAGCAGCACAATGCAAACTACAAGTGGACCTTATGACTGGACACCGATAGCGGAAGAAACGAAAAGGAGGTAGGCAGTATTGGTACATCAACCATTGAGGTGTTGCAGACATAATACGCAAGTCCTAGTAAAACTCGTGTGATTACATACTTGATTTGCCTACTCAGGAATTAGTATGACAGGTGACCGCAAGGTAGTAGCACAATGCCTCTTAACATGAGGTATACTACTTCGGTTATTTTACAACTTAAATACAATAGTTCTGTAATAAATTAATCAGATTAATCGGTAATATTATACTTTAGCTTAATAAATTTGAACATTTTTATAATTGTGATGGTAATCAAATTATTTGAACTTGACTCTGAAGTTATTCATTGAAAAGCAGATCTGCAATATCTGACACAACTTGCTCGTCCATTGATTTTGCCTACTGTAAATTAGCCAGTGAAGGTTGTGAGGACACGTTACTTTAATAAAACTTCATAAGGAAAAATTAATACGTTTCAGGTTTAGTGAACGTGGACTATGGATTTGACAAATCTCGGACAGTTTGACTAACTTGACTGTGGATATTTAGAACATCTTAACATCAATAAGGAACTATCACCGTAATATTTGTAGAATTTGTACTTATATTTCAATACATTTGTGTTGTGAGATATTCGCTTGTGTTCTGCTAATAATATGACAGATGAAATACAATATAGGAAAATGAATCCTATATTGTATTTCGTACAACACACATCAATAGAATTGATCAGTGGTATTCCCTAAATTGCATGAAGCTGATTGTGAGCAAGTGTGCAGTGATCACTTTTAGTCTCGGCCAACCCAACAATTGTTGACTATGATTTATGTGGAACGGTCTTGCCCAGAAAAACTCATATAAGAGACCTTGGTGTGGTTCTCTCCGCTGAATTGCAGCCTGGCAAGCACATCGATGACGTTTGCAGCAGAGCATCTAGAACATTGGGCTTCATAATCCGAACTTCTAGAAATGGGCTCAGCGCATATGCAATGAAATCTTTATATACTGCACTTATCCGCCCCATCCTTGAGTACTGCTGTGTTGCTTGGGCTCCCTATCAAGCTGGAGACGTAGACCACTTGGAGAAGATCCAGAGGAGGTTTCTGCGGATTATTGGAGTTAGACTGGGCCATGACTATATGGTGTCACCTATAGATACTATAGCTGATTCTCTGGGGTTGACGTCCCTTTCTATGAGAAGACAATTGGCTGATGCTGTTTTCCTGCGTAAACTTCTGACTGGACTGGTTGACAGTAGTGACCTGCTGTCCAAAATTACTCTCCGCATCCTAGGATCCACCATATCGCGGGACTTGTTCCCCCGTCGTCAGTATACCACTGCCTACGCTTATCACAGTTGTTTGCCTAGATTCCACAGAATAGGCAATACACTGTCTACCAACTTGGGATATGACTTCTTCTTCCATAGCGTTGGGAAGACTTTTTTCATCATAATAACTAAAAACTGCATGTACTTTTAGCTAATTAGTGGGCATATAATTTATATTTAGTGTGTAGTATTAGTATTATTATTGAGTACTCAGGTAAAAGTCTCCACCAGCTGTTTTGACATATTGTTTGTATTATCTATTTATTCTTTTGTTCTATTTATTGTTTTTATCGTCTATTATTGTTGTATTGTCTATTTATTGTTGTCTATCTATTAGTGTGTAATATAAGTGTTTTTTTGAGTACTCATGTAAAAGTCTCCATCAGCTGATATCATATATTGTTTGTATTGTCTATTTACTCTACATATGACAGTTGATTATTGTTACCTAGTTCTAAATGTTCTTGTAAATTGGTGTGCACATAATTGTAATTTTCAGTTTGTAAATGGTGTAACCGTTGATAAATAAATAAATAAAATAAATAAATCCTATTGTAGTTTGAAAAGTGAGGCAATTCTCAGCTGAGTGTGGTGAAAAAACAGATTGCATTTATGTATCTTGTAATACCCCCGATGTAACCAAGGATGATCTAGATGCATATCATGTAGAGTCAGTTGTCAAAGTTTTTATTACAAACTTGAGTACTAAAGTAAAAAATGCTACCTTTTAGTCTAGTGGTACTCTGGTTAGTGAGTGTTTTTAACAAAAAAATGGCAATGGTCTTGTTTTTTTTCTATGAACAAAGGGGTTGATTGACGACAAGACACCGATCATAAATGAACGCTGTAAATTCAAGTTACTGCTTTTGAACATGTCATAGAAAATGAATACTATGTTAGATCCTTTATGCACCCTCTTTCATCGGGATACAGTTTTTACTCCAGAGCCAGGATTGATTCTCTAAAAATATATGAATTATTTGAATCGTTCAATAGGAACTATAGTAGGGTTAGACCCCTACATCATTTTTAATTTTACCAAGTTAAAACCACTTACTTCTGATCAAAAAAATGTTTTTCCTTTGAGGCCTTTCGAGGCCCCTTCAGGGCATGAGGTCCCAAAGTTGCCACTTAGTTTACCTTTTAGAAAAGAATAGTTAATTAGTCGTTACAGGTAGAATACAATTTATATTAATTAATAAATGGATGTCTTTAAAAACCCCCCAATACATTAATTTTTTAACTATAGACTTTACTTTCACACGTTGTAGTTAATGAAGGTGCCCATACACACCATGCCCAGATTGAAACCTTACATACCCATACACGTGCAGGGGTAATGACCCGCCGCCCACCCATACACGTGCAGTGGTGATGTTTACCACTGGGTAGTTCTTAGTCTGGCACTGAATGGGTGCACTCAAAATCTCCTGCTTTTTTGCGTATTAAATATTAACTCACAGCAATTGCCAAAAGCAAGTCATTCTCTCTTCGTGAAGACATATTTTCAAGTGACGGGTCTAGGACGTCAGTCCAGTAGAGCGGTAGCACCGCCCAGTGTGACAGCACTCAGTAGACCCGCCGGTAACCGCCGAAAACAATGGAAAAGCAGCGTTTCTACCGGGACGTGAAACACGCTGAATGTAACCGTAGCCTAAGGCGAAAATTTAATAGAGATTCTAAGCAGTTGTGAAATGACTCGAAGAGAAGATCCAGCTTCCCAACTACATTGTCAGCAGGTCTGCATTCAGCCAAAACAATATATGAGGAACCATCTATCTGTCACAATACATGGGGAGCAATACAGGCAATACAGCAGCTAACTCACAAGATCCCTCAGTGCAAAATGTTGATACACCAACAGTGTTAAATTGAAAAGTGTCATTAATTAAAACGACACTGCAGATCTTAAACGGCATCTGCAGTGAGATCACCACAAAGTACCTACTATTTGCCGACGACATCAATATATTTCTTGAAATTGATCTTATATAAGATTGTCAACAGCTGCAACAGACCCTGGACTCCGTCATGATGTGGTGTCAACGAAATGCTATGGAAATGCCGCTAAAAGTGCTATCCTCACTTATTAGAGGATAATTGAGCCAGTAGTATTTGATTATAACTTATATGGCACTGCTTTGAAAAGAGTCCCAAAATTCAGGGATTTGGGGGTGTTAATAATGGCAGCAGATCTTAGTCTCTGTGAACATATTACCCACATTTGTAACAGAGCCAACTCCCTTTGGGGTTTTTTGAATAGAACATCCAAGGATTTCCGATCACCTTTAACCTTAGCTACTCTCTTTAAAACTATCATCAGACCAGTCCTTGAGTACGCTTCTGTTGTCTGGTGTCACTACCAAACAGGCCACGTCGATACCCTGGAAGGATTGCAAGTAAGATTTTTGAGATTCGTGGGACTGGGGCTGGGTCCCGGTGGAGTCCTTGAGAAGCACACTTGGACTTCCTCTCTTGTCATCAAGAAGGAAAATTGCTGATCTCATACCTCATAACAAGCTACTTAATGGGGTTATTGACTGCCTTGAACTTATTTCGTTAGTGGATTTTCGAACCTCAGTCAACAACTGTTCGCACAACATATTCTTCAAAAGAGCTATGCCTTCACTCTACAGCTACCACAACTGCATCCCACGAATCATACGAGAGGGAACGAAGTGTCCAACAATGTGGAATTTTTCAACACCACTCCTGCAATGTTCAAACGATGCATCAAGAGGGTCATGTTTCCGCCTTAGACTAATCCAGCTATTGTTTTGTTCTTTCAGATCGTTCTTACTATAATAGTTGTAGTTGTTTTGCGGGCTTACATATAATTTCGTCCTACCATTTCAATTATTTATTACTAATTTATCTTTACTGCACTCTATTGTATTATTATATATAATATTATTTTTTACATTGTTATTAGGGATATTTTCAATGCTTTATTTCCTGTTACAAACTTATTGTTATATTCCTGTTATTATATTGAGTAATTATTATATATTTGTAGTACTTAGCATGCTTTACCCAATAATTAAATCAAATTGAAACAGAATTCAAAGAGAGTTTGATTGCTCGTTTGAGTAATGCTAGCATATTATCCAGTTTGCATAATTTCGTCTTACCATTAATTAATTGTTATTTACCAATTTATTATTACTACATTATTATTATTTATTGGATGTTTTCTTACATTGTTATTGGTAGTATTGAGCTTTTATTTCCTGTTCCAACTTATGGTCCTATTTAATTAATTGGAGTACATTAGCACCATCACTCATACATTACCACTGCATGTCCTTTTCTTTTGAGATTTGGTTTGTGAATGATTATAAGTTAGATTAGTTCAATAACTTGTTGTCTCTAGCTCATTACTAATTAATTATTGTTGTATTTACTGTTCATTGACATTTGTTCTTATTATTTTTAGTATTATTTATCAGAGTACTTATTCCTTGTTTTATATATGTTTTTCCTCTAGGTTATCTATATGTATAAAATCCAAATTGCCTCGCTGATCACTGTTTCTCGAAAACCAATAAACTTTCGAGGCTGACATTTTGTAGGATAATTGGTCTTATATTGTAGGCTAGCAATAAGAAGAGATTTTAAAAAATTCTTTATAGTTCTGAAGTGGCAGCCTTTTTTTACCCTCCAAAACTGCCCCGATGTATTTCTTATGAGAAAATCACAAAAAAGTAGTATTTCTTATATAACTTGTGTAAAATCTCGAGTAAAGGTTTCAAACCTTCACAGTTATACACACGTAACAAACGTGCACCTTATCCATCAATTTCAGCCTAAAAACTAAAAAATGTGGGGTATCGGAGGCAAAAACTGAAATTTGTAAAAATGTTTAATACTGATGTTATCTACTCAAGTGTGGTATTAAATTAAATCTATTTTTCTCTTGAATCCAAATATACCACCAGATTTCAAAGAGGGCAATTAATAAGGGGTATATGACCCCAAAACAAAACAAAAATTCAAAAAAAGGTAATAATAATATAAACCGCCCTACCGGGGTATCAAACTATAGGTATTTATCTCCCAAATCACATTAAATCATTGTATTTTGGAAGAGAACGTTTAAGGGCTCTGTCCTCTAAATAAAAAAAATTCTCCACAACCCAAAATTGGGTTATGTTAATATTAATTCTATTATACCTATAATAGAAGGTCAATGGTTATATTTAATAAAATTATATATAAATATATATTTTGAAATTTGTTTAAATAATTGACGAGTTTATTTTTCAAGTTTATTTTCAATAATTATCTGTTTTTATATATATTATACTCTCAAGTAAATATATGTACCGTAATGAATTAATTAATAGCATACATCTTCTATTATATGTTTAAGTCTATAATAACATAAACATTAACATATGTTATTATAAAGTGTTATTGGTCAGTAACACTTGGCTTAGTGTTACTGGTATCATTAAGCCGAGTGGTAGTGAATGAACAAGGGAACGTCAAGCGTTAAGGTAAGGTTGCATGAACGCTTCTCCAAGCCTACAAACATAAAGAATGAAAGGATACTGACTAGTGACTGCTGACTCCAGCGATGCCAACCTAGGGAGAATTCCCCTAGATTTAGGGAAATTTTGAAGATCCTAGGGAATCAGGGAAAATACACTAATAATAATTAGGGAACTATATGCAGTCTTGCAAATAAATACTGAATATATATTTAAAATAAATATGAACTATATTGACGTGTGATAAAACCGTAATATTTGGATTCTTCATACTACAAAAGACTTGTGAACATTTCATATTGCGTTCAGGGTAATTTCCTGGTATGTAGGGGAGACAGTGATGATATAGTAGAAACATTTATGGTATGTTTAGCGTTTAAATTTGAAATCTAGATCTGGTTATCAGTCTCCAGTCATGCATATCTCATCGTAACAATCGTGATAATGGTGGAAAAGCATAATTTCCCATCCGTCTTATTAAATTGTCGATGTTAAAATGACAATAAGCGACTTAAAACCCCCCTGGTTACTAATTTTCAGTGAAATAGGTAATGTATTTTTTCGATTTATTTCAATCAATTACTGCTTTTGTTTACTGTGTAATTTAATAGTTTCCTGACTACAATTAGTATATTTCTGGTATTGAGACATTCCTTAACAAGTTGCATAAGGCAACAATCGACTTACAGTATCTACTTTCTATTTAATCGGTTTTTTTCTAAAATATTTTACCTGGTTTCGTGTAATAATGTAAACCGCACAAAAATAGTCCGATAACAGCTGTGGCATGTGAAGCCCACCTCCTCACTTCTCGCCCAACAATGTCGTCAATAATATAAATTTATTGAAAATATTGATGATTTGTCTAAACATATGTAGCAGTAAACAAACACTATCATTTGTTATTACAAACTGCGGTATATAGAAAAGAAGACGGTAGGTATCACGCACATCTCCAAAGACGTCACATTGGCGAAATTGCAAAAATAAACACAAACATACTATTCTAATTCCCATAATTATAATTCCAGCTGATAAGTGGTAAATAGCTTGCTTAACTATTCAGCTGAATGCTTCTATGTAATCGGTGAATTTAGTTACCAGTATTTAATAGAATAAACAAACCAGCTGATTTCACCCATATGAATTGATAGTATTGAACATACGCATACTTCTCATAGATGAAACATGCGGTTTGGTATTTCTCATAAACGATATGGCAACACCACCTAAAATGTAATTGGACTATTTTGGTGTGTTTTACACTAATATAGAACTTGTCTTGTCTATTTTATTATTTGATCACTGGTATCTACACGCAAAATTCGTGTATCTAGGGAATCTTTACCGTACCAGTAAGTAGAGCAAACCTTAAACATTGTAAGAAAAATAAAGATGGAATTAAATCTAATGAAATCTTAAAACAGAACAATTTTCCTCCTTTACAAAATAGGTTTAGTGCTCTACTTGAAATTTGTGATGAAGAGACTAGGCCTATATCACTTGAAGATAAACCTAACCTAACAAGTACCATCCCCTGACCTAACAAGTGCATCCAAGAGTATGCCTATGTTCATGTTGAAGCCTAAGATTATGCCTTACTCGGACAGTTATGGTAGAGGAATATCGGCTAATCTAAGAAACAGGAACACCTTGAATAAGTATGAAGTAAGTAGTTATGTAAAACCTAGTGCTTGTTTTAAAGACGTTGTGTCAACAGTGAAAAACGAAACTAGAAATCTATCCTCTGATGATACAGTAGTTTTAATAGCCGGAGCTAATGATGTTGCTGGAGATAGAGCAGAAAATGCCACAAGTGAACTCAAGAGGACTCTGACATCACTCACTCATACACACGTTGTGGTTGAGAACGTTCCCCACCGACATTATCTGGAACCCTGGTCTTGCGTGAATAAAGAAGTAAAAAAGGTTAAGGCAATGTTTAAAGAAATCTGTAAACCTTTTAATAATGTTAGTATTATTAAGGCTTATTCTTATAATAGAAACCTTCATACTAGGCATGGCCATCACTTTAACAAAACTGGTAAATTGAGTCTAAGTTTGGTGATAAGTACCTAAGATTGTCAGAGATAGGCTAGCAAAATCAAAATCTACAGCCTTAGATTCAAATGAAGATGGTTTTTTTAGGTTAAACTTAGATGATAGGCCTATACTTAGGAAATTCATGAGCCACCCAAGAACATTCATAAAATTCTCGAATCAAAATGTAAGCCTTGTAATTTAACACAAGTCCATGTAAGTGATGACGTAGGTGGTAGGCCTAGTAACACAGGTCAAAATAAGCTTAATCCTAATCTTAAAATATTTCACTGGAATATGCAGGGTTCAGTAAGCAAATTAAATTACTTAGAACTGTTAACATCTGAACATGAGATTGACGTTGTTTGTATTACAGAACATCGGTTAAGTCCTATTCAAATACCATTACTTAAGTTATCAGGGTACTATTTAGCTCATTTTTACTGTAGGCCTGGAAAAGACAAAACTAAAAACCATGGGGTTGTTTTTAAGCCTAATGGAGGCTCAGCAATATTTATTAAAAACCGATAAATTTAACTAAATGTCAAAATCTTGATTTATTATAAATTTTATAATAAATTCTTTTGAATCTTCTTTCGTTTTTATTGAAAAACTTAACACATTTCTTAAAGTGGTTTATATACCTGCATTCAAGTAATCCAAGTCGTTGCTTCTGTAACCGGTTTCAACTCGTCATGAGAGTCATCTTCAGGCCGTACAAGGATGTAATAAAAAGTGATCACTTCATATGAAGGTTGTCACGAACACATAACGAATAACGGACACTACGAATATACGAACACATAACAAAACACTTAAAAACGTTGACATTAATGAACAACTAAAAATTCGCGACGCGTGCCGGGCTGGAGCGTAGTCTATGTATCAGCACTACGCCTTCAAATAACCATAAGCAACACACTGATAACAAAGACTACACTCATACACGTACAGTGGTACTGACCCACACACCCACCCATACACGTACGGTGGTATTACTACCGTAGTCTCCAGCCCGGCACGCGTCGCGAATTTTTAGTTGTTCATTAATGTCAACGTTTTTAAGTGTTTTGTTATGTGTTCGTATATTCGTAGTGTCCGTTATTCGTTATGTGTTCGTGACGACCTTCATATGAAGTGATCACTTTTTATTACATCCTTGTACGGCCTGAAGATGACTCTCATGACGAGTTGAAACCGGTTGCAGAAGCAACGACTTGGATTACTTGAATGCAGGTATATAAACCACTTTAAGTATTGAACAGTGATCCGGAGGCTAATCCCCCCTAAAATTAACACATTTATAATTTGCATCTATAGAGTACCTGATAAAGAAAATTTAAATAGGTTTTTTTGAGAAACTGGAAACACTGCTAGCTTCTTTGGCCTCTAAGAGTTATGATTTTGTGCTTTGTTCAGATTTCAATCTAGATTGTAATGTTAGGGAACCTAAAGTTGCTGAATTACGTGGTATTCTTTCTAGTTTTGGCAGCAATGTTTTTTTAATCACTGTATATAATCACTCGTCCTGGTACCGTTAGAGATGGTACAAGTATAGATAATATAGTAACATCGTTACATCCATCTAGGATTAGTGAAGCTAGAGTTGTAAACGCAATTATGTCAGATCATGATGCCATTAAGGCATCTTTCATTTTTGATTCAGATATGAATAAAAATACTTCAAAAAATACAATGCTAAGTCTAAGAAAAATTAATTTAACATCAACTTATAAATTTACTACCTCGAGACATGAGAACCAGAGGGTTCTATCTACAGTTTTGTAAATTTTTCAGTAGACCAGTTTAAATTTGCTTCCTGTCACAGCCCTAATTTATGGGGTTATTAATGAAAAAATGGGTTATAAATAATCAACAGTTTATAGACATGTAGATGAAAAGTAATTTATTTAATATTATTAAGAGTACAATTTTTTACAAATTTTTTAACATAGTATAAACCGCAGATAGAACCTTTTGTCTCTGAGTAAAACTTGATAGTTAAAATCCATAAAGTTCTTGCAACAGAATTGTAGTTAAGTATTCGACGTCAACTGCAGGCATCCATTTCAACATATATTTGATGTCTTTAACCTTGTCTTTTGGTAAAGGTCTTAGCTGGAATATTCTTACCAGATGTACTGGTGTATGACTTTCCCTGTTGACGGTTTTCCTTTCTTATGTTTTTTTCCACTTCTTTGGATTTCGTTGCCTTTTTCTTGGTTTTTTTCTTTTCTTTCATAGGAGTTATTTCCTCAGGTTGTTTAGTTTCTGTGTCACTGAAGGCAACCAAAGACAGATTCTGCTGTTGGCTTGAGTCCGCTTCCGGAGTGTGGGTGTTACTTATAGTGATGCTGTTTCCACTGTCTGGCATTAACACTGGTAATGGAGTTCCGTTTTCAAC
This sequence comes from Stictocephala bisonia, assembly GCA_035578905.1. Classification (NCBI taxonomy): domain Eukaryota; kingdom Metazoa; phylum Arthropoda; class Insecta; order Hemiptera; family Membracidae; genus Stictocephala; species Stictocephala bisonia. Next base: position 26,626 of record JAQJVL010001685.1, on the reverse strand, counting down.
TTCTAGATTGTCATTTTCTTCGGTCTCACAAACATCATCGGGGTCATCGATCTCAAACAACCTATAAACAAATGTTCAGTTATAATAACCCAAACTTAATTTATTTATTGAACATTCAAATGAATACACGATTTAATAAAATTGTCCTAAAACATGAAAATATTTGTTTAAGTAGGCCTACTTCCAGAGTTTTAATAGTGACTGAAATAGTTTAATTTTCTGGAAGCTAGATACACGGTCGAGTCGGCGCACGGCCTAATCTGGGAACTATAAGGCAGGCCCTTCGGTAACCTAGCCTAAACGCCGCAGAGTGCCGTTTAGCATAAGGCTTGGCCGTATGGTTTGGACCATGTGTCTTGCTTCCTTATGCTTCACAACGGCAAAAAATTTCCTTAACTCGAGCTTCCGGCTTCATCCTGGTCTATTTTGGCCTTTATTCCTGCTCAGCTTAGCCGACGGTATTGCCTTTCTTCCGCTTCACCTCGAAATTTATTTATGTTTTAGTCCTTGTAGACCAAAGAGCTAAGCCAATAAATTAGTTTATATGTAAATTAGATTTAATTTAATCACAATTTAAGCTAGGCTACATCGTAAACATTGTAGTTAGGCTAACCAATGAAAACTGTATGCAGAAAAACTTAATGTAATCCGTGTTTCGTATATAAAATATACAAATTATTGATAATTTATTTAAGTAATTTTTATATATAATCAGTCAAAACCATACAAATTTACATGGCCATAACAATACTGTTCAATTATACCAATATTCTTACCTTTTACAAAGTTTTCGCCGCTTTGGAGAAGGAGTGAATTCATCTTCACTGTCATCATCATTTCTTACCGGTACGTATTCTTCATCAGAACTGTCATTATTTTCTGATGATATACTACCATCAGACATTTCCTCAATCATCTTATTTATGGTATAATCATCCATTTAGATTGCTTGTAAGATACACAGTGCTACAACATTAAACTTATTACCAAAACATAACCTCAATAGTGGCAACAACAAAACTTTAACAGCTGATGCTGCAGATAGAACTGTCTGGTTCTCAGGTTTGCCAACTTTTGCAGATAGAACTATATTTCCCTGCTCATAACTCATAAACTATTTAGTGTATCGTTATGCAAATATTACATATTTAAAGAAATAAGCTTTAGGTGTTTAATACTGCAAAAAAATGAAAATTACAAAAAATTGCAGATGGAACCCTCTGGTTCTCACGTCTCGACCTCCTTAAAAACAACTAACTGGTTGAATGTAAATTCTCTAAGTAGTAATACTGAGCAATTTATGAGTGTTTACAGGCAACTCCTTTTCATAGTAAACTTGGCTTTTCCAATGCAATCTAAAACTGTAAATCGACAGAAGCAAAGGAACAACTGGTTTACTCCTCACTTAAGTAAATTACAAAAAGAATGTGATAAGTACTATTTTTTAGCTCAGAATTGTAAGTCATCTGAAATAAAAGAAAAATATAAAACTGTTAAAACAACTCATAGAAAAGAAATTAACAAAGCTAAGTTATTATTTAATAACAAAAGAGTATATAAAAGCGTTAACAAACCAAAGGCAATTTGGAACATTATCAAAGATAGCTTACCTCAAAATACAAACTCAATTCCTTCCAAGAGTGAAAGTGAATTAGGCCTATGAGCCGAGAGATTCAATGCCTTTTTTGTTAAGAATATTGAGAACATTGTTTTAAGTATACCCCCAAGCAAAAATCAAATATCATTCTATATCAACAACACAAGTAAATTAATTAATTCTACTTTCACTTTTAAAACTGTATCAGTTAAGAACGTTCATAAGGCCATAATGTCTTTAAGTAACTCAAACTGTTTAGATGTCTATAATGTTAACTCAAAAATATTGAAAATTAGCAGTCCTTACATTAGTGAAGTATTAACACACCAAATTAATAATAGCTTGTTATTCGGGTATTTTCCTAAACAATTAAAATTTTCTAAAATTGTGCCTGTACACATAAAAGGTGATAAAAATCAATATTCAAATTTCAGACCAATCGCAATAGTCCCTACTCTGTCCAAAGTTTTCGAAATAATTATAAGTCAACAAAGTTTAGGATATTTCGAATCTAATGAAATTTTTTCTACGAGTCGGTTTGGTTTTTGGAAATCCCGATCCACGTGTGAAGCGGTTTTATCCTTCAGTCAAGACATTATTGAAGGCCTAGAAGATAAGTTACATGTGTCAGCTAGGTTCTATGATTTCTCCAAAGCATTTTTGGGAACTTTTGTTTTTTTTTCGCCATTATAACCATTTAAAAAAGAAAAAATTTTTTAAAAAAGTTTTATGGTTTTTTTTTTTTTTGTTAAAATTCCCTTTTGGCCTATTTTTAACTTAAAATTTTTTAACATATCTAAATTATGAAAGGCAACAATTTGTTTCAAATTTTGGGGTTTTTTGGAAATTTATTCATTAAACCAAAATTTTTGGTGTTTCTTTGTCCTTTCAAAGGGTCAATTTTAGGCTCCTTTTTTTATGTTTCCAAATTTTTCAAAAAATTTTTGTTTAAAATTGTTTTTTTTTTTTCTTGCCCTGATTAATTTGTCAAAAAAACCATTTTGGACTTTTTAACAAAATTTTTTTGCTGTCCCTTTTTATATTGAATGACGGATATTTGAAAACATTCATGTTCAAAAACACCTCTCAAATTGTACAACATATGTTTGAATCCAAAAATGAAATTCTTCTTGACTTGACTTGTAATGCCAACAAACTTTCCCTAAATGTAGACAAAACTCAGGAACTGTCTTTTTCTTATAGCCCTTTTATTAGCTTCAATTCTGTAAAATTTTTAGGGATGTATATTTAGTCAAATTTAAAGTGGCATACACACATAGATAACGTTAATAATAGAAGGCTTGTTTATGTTAAGGAATTTAAAATCCTCTGTCAGTAATGATGTCTTACTAAATATATATTTTGCTTATATTCACGCACATCTTGCATATGGAACTGTTCTTTGGGCCAATAACTCTTATGCTCACAGTATTTTTGTACTCAAAAAAGAGCAGTAAGAATTATGTGTAACTTAGGCTATCTAGATCACTGTAAAGATTTTTTTTATCAAACTGAACTTATTGACTCTCCCCTCTATTTTCATCTATCAATGTCTACTGTATGTAAAGAAAATTTTCTAAATGTTTAACTACAACTCAGATGTACACGGTTACAATATACGTAAAGCAAACAATCTTGCAACTTATCATTGTAATTATTCTGCCACTTTAAACAGCTTCAAATTAACTTCAATTAAGATTTTTAATATGTTAACTTTTACTATTAGAGATTTACCATACAAAAAATTTAAAACTTGTATTCACAGATGTCTAGAAAAAAATGCCTTCTACGACATAGATGAATATCTTAACTCAAAATTTGAATAGTCTCTTATTGCTGTACATAGCTTGAATATCCCAAAGTGATGTATGACATGGTAGTTTTCTTATTTGGATGAGGCCTATTTGAATTGTCTTTTGCTTCTATTTTTATTTATAGGTACTTTATTTATTGTTATTATTAGTTAAGTTAGGCCTAAGTATTTATTTTACAGTTTATGTTCAAAGTTTGATTAACTCAAGTTTTTTAGATTATGTAAGAAAATGTTTTATTTATTTATTTATTGGTTCAACGGTTCCACCATTTTTACAAAACTTATACAATCATTAACATAATTATAGTACATTAATACAATCAAAACAATCAAGATGGCAACAAGTAACATTTAGCATTTCGAGTTCGTCAATGACTTACATAACTACAAAAACAGCAATATATTTAAATCAGAATACAGTAAGTACTGGCTAGTTAGTGTGTATATATAAGCAAAACAGACTAACAATAACAGAGTCTCTAAGCAACATAACAGGAATAGAATTAATAATTCATAAAACAACAATAACAATAATAATGTCTAATAACATAGCAAAAGAAAAACAGTGATGTCGTGTTGAGTGATTTCAATAAATGTAAGTGTATGAAATAATTAATTATTTTCACATGTCTTGTTTTTTAACTTTTATTAACCTGCTAATATTTGTTTTTTTATTCCATGACATTTTATGTTGTAAAAATAATACTGACTTTTTATGTAGGCCTATTACAAATTGTTAATACTTAATTTATACTCTTACCCTAATTTTAGATATAGTTCATTATTGCCATTAATTTAGCATATTTTTCATACAGAAAATCATTTTGTTTTTTAATATTATCACATGTTCATTATTATTGTATAATTTACTGTCAATTGTATCTAATGTATGACGAAGTCTGTATAGTCTTGTACTATTTTTACGAATAAAGATCTTGAATCTTTGAGTAATAAATAAATAAATATTTTAATATATAAATAATAATTTATTTATTTAATAATAAATATTAATAATAATTTATTTAATATATAAATAATAATTTATTATAAAAAATAATATTTATTTATAATCTAGGGAAATTTAGATCGTTCATCTAGGGAAAAAACACTGAGCTAGGCTGGCAACGCTGGCTGACTCTGAGGGAAGTGGGAGGGAAACTAAATCTAAGTAAATCAAAATCTATGCTTCTGCTTCTTCAAGCATATGAATACATATTTTAAATCAAACGCATGTACTATAGCTGTAAGATTTCAATTCAACAGTGGTGTTTTATTTTATTACATAAAGATTTCCTGAACTATTTCACTAAAATCAGTTTGGTTGCATATTTAATTTTAGCATTCATTTAGGATAAGGGAGAAGTCCATTGTCCTCTGGTCATCTAATAACTTGTGTACTAAAGGAGTAGGCCTAGCCTCAATATTTAATGGTTATAACAGTTTCAAGTGACATGCAACACACACACAGAACAAAAGTAAATGGAACACTTCTTCCAAGATTTATCAATAAAAATGTGAGCATAATTGGGACTGTTCTGAAGGTAAGCCTTTGTCATTTATTTAATTTTTAACTTGTGTAGACCTAACCAAGAGCCATGGATAATCATATGTCAAATGATTTATTTACAGCCATTAAACTACATAACAATAGGCCCTATCAGCAAAACATGCTTGTCAAGATTAACCCTTTCGATGCCGGGCATTTTTTCCCTTGGTATGCGAGAAATGCCGGGGGTATTTTTAGTGAATATGCATAGTTTACGTTATTTTGTTCTAACTTTGTTATTTTTCAATATATTTTCATAATTATTTTTTGGTTTTTCTTGTTTTGAAATGCTCTTTTTACTACTTATATATTTTCTTAAATAAAATATTGGTTTTAATTTGTAAAATCAACTTTTTTAAAAATTAAATTTTTTTTTTTTATTTTTCAATTTAGAAACTTTTTAGACCATACAAAAAAAAATACTAGGGCTATAAAAGTGACTTTATTTGAAAGAACATTTAATTACTAACATGCATACCAAATTTCAAAGTCTTACCTAGAAAATCCCAGGATTTATCGTAATTTTTTTCGACAGTACAAAATCAGATATTTGTCACATTTGAGCGATAATTTCAAGAGTGACAAATATATTTCAACAAACGCATATTTAAAAGATGTTTAAAACTCTTTTTCTGAGTACTATAATCAATTATCAACAGATTGGTACCGTATATATGGCATATTAACGAAAATGCCTTATCGAAAAAAAAATTACGAGCGGTCCGATATATCGGACCGCGGCATTTTTAGCGTAACTACCGCGGTCCGATATATCGGACAGCGGCATCGAAAGGGTTAATGACTATTGCATTAATAGATAAATACAAATACTAAAATATTTATAAGTTGAAAATGATTAATAATTATGTACAAAATATATTTTAAATACTATAATTTTCATTTCATTTATTTATTCAGCCAAAAAATTAACAAATATACATTGCATTGGCTATCAAACCATGCATAAAGCCATTAAATATAAATACAAGATGATAATAAAACTAATTAAGGAAATAATAGAAGATGGCATACCAAGTCTAAAAAGCCTCCATCAAGCAATTGTGGTCAACAATTCATGCTAATTATATATTGGATTCATTACAAGCTAATTCTTTATTTTCATTTTGAATTTGGAAGGCGCCTAAGTTAATAGTTACCGTAATGGCAGCCTATTGAACCTAATACCTGTAATAGGGAAACATGATGAGGATTTGCCTAGTCTAGACCTAGGTATACAAATATTATTTTTACCTCTAGTACAATGATCATACAAATGGTATTCACTACAAGTACTTCTTCACTATCCTTAAACTTTAAAAGGCATTGTATAATTATATATATATATATATATATATATATATATATATATATATATATATATATATATATATATATATATACTTGTTACTGTTAAGATTCTGTTTTGAACAAAAAGAGGCCTGCAATGATCCAACCATCCAGCACACTATACAAGCAGCAAAAGAATGTTATACACATTTTCATTCCAAAGTAGAGTTCCAGAGGACACCAAGGAATGAAAAAAGCATAATATGCTTGCCTCTGGGTCATCAGCCAATCTCATAAGCAGATACAATACCCTACTGTTTTACACATATTGCATCAATATGGGCTTCCCAAGCTAACTTCGAGTCCAGCTTAAATCCAAGTAATTTAACAGGACTACTTCTAGGGGCAATTTTACTTAACCCCTTTGACGTATGCCGTGAGCGCACGTCACAGTTTCTTCGAAAAATGCTGACATGCGCCGGGAGCGCACGCCCCTTGGTCCTGCTACACTGCCAACATGCGCTACGGAGGCATGTCATGTGTTTATTATAGTTGTTATGTTATTTGTCAAACGAAGGCTTTCAAACTTGACATAGTGATGAAGACTAAATTCCAAGTAGCAATGGAAAATTTATTTTTCTATTAGTCGTCATGATGTTATAACGTCATCTTCTTTGTTTACGTCTTGTCGCCATTTGTACTATGCTGTTTCTTAGCTGTGATTTTACATTGAAAGTAGTTGAATAACATACAAACAGTTTTTATTTAGTTTGTATTCTATTTTAGTTGTAAATAGTGATAGTTGTAAGCACTGGTGGTACAAGGACTGTTTGTATGAAATGTAAAAGGGAGCTCATATGTCATGCTTCGGCAAACACAAGTATCCATGAACTCATTTTATTTTGTAAATGTATATATTGAAAATTTTTTTGTATAGTGCAAACTTCGTTTTATATTGTTTCTATATACTATTTTTATCATTGGAGATAAGACAGTATGCAAGTAAACATTTCTAAAGACACATGCCAACAATTGTAAAATGTGAGTTTTTTACCAATTTGGAAGATTACAAGATCTTTAAAAAATTGTAATAATTATTTTTTTGAAGGAAGTATTTTAATTGTTGTGTGTATACTTACAATTAGATGTAGATTAGGATATATGTTTTAGTTTTGTGATGTAGCTTATACAAAAGGTAGTTATGTATGTTAACAGCTGAAACAAAGCAAAATTTTGTTTTTTGAAAACTACAATTATTTTTATTTTGTCTACAACTCAAAATATTATTTTATTTACAACAAGCATATTATTACAAACAAAACAAGACCCCATTTGCTAATTTCCAATGAAAAATAAGAGAGCTATTAATATTTTAACAAAATATGTCAAAAGTGGCCTGGCATTCTTCTCACACCCTTTATGAAAATAGGTTGCCATTTTTTTTTTCAAGTACCCCAGAAATTAGTCTGGCACTAAAAGGGTTAATTTATAAGTGATTTCTTGAGTATTACTATAATTTAAAGCAAATTTGTTGATTTCAAACCAATGAGAAGCAACGGCCAACAATTCCCTTAGAGCTCGTTAGGCACTCATAGGGTCAATTCCACAAGAAAAAAGGGTGGAGTTATCTGCTAACATGCAGACATTCCCAGATAATTCATAACGCAAATCATTTATATCTACTATAAATAACAGATGCCCCAAACCTGAGCTTTGGGGTACCCATGATTCACCATTAAGGGTGTTGATAAAGCCCCATTCCAACTAACCACCTGCTGTCTTTTGGCAAGATAAGAAACAAGTACTCTGAGTACGTCCCCTCCAAGGTACATCTTAGTAAGTTTTTTTTAAAGGTATTTCATGTTGCATCATATCAAAAGCATGTGATAGGTCATTCAACAACAAGGAACAGGACTGCTTACAAAGGCATTCAGTATAGTCTCCAGAAGGCATGCCACTCTTAGGCCTATGGTAATTTTGAACTGCATTATCTTTCTACACTAAATAATTACTCAGAAACAGTAGCCAATTGACCATTCCACACAATAGGCATAGCCTAAAGGATTCATCCTAGGTATTGGATGGTCCCAGCAGAACATGTAGGCCTAAAAATTGCCTTGACAGTAGGAAGGCACCCTCGAATCAAAAGCTATTGTTTCCAAAAACTGGCAGGCAATTTTTGATACATTTGCAGACGCTTTGTACAAAAACTGAAAAAATGTCCAGGCCTAGGCCCACTCACTGTAAAACCACTTAGTTATTTATTTGATTCAATGGTTAACACCAATTTAACAAAGAAATTACAATGCAAACTAAAGTAATCGGCAAGATGGCATGAGTAATGCTAGAAATATTAAGTAAGTCAGTCCAATATAACATATCCAATATAAAATATTAAAGGTTTCCCAAAAGAATACCTTTTTGAGTTTTACTCTTAAGGACATGAGTTATTTTAAAAAGGTCTAATTAAAAGGGGCAAAACAAAACTCAACCTACAGGTCTATATCCCCCTTGGGTCACGTAGTTAGCGCCTAAACGTCTGCTGCTTTGGGAAATTATGTCTTAAGCGGTACCAGTTCAAACAATGTTTTTAAGGGGGGGTAATAAAATTTCCAAACATCCCAAATTTGGTAGAGTCCAACAGAAGGGTTGACCTTAAGGCAAGTGGATGTCCGAAAGGGTCCAAACCATCCATCTGGGAATTTTACAAAAAAGCCCGGGGGCCACCGCCTGTGAACGGTTTTGGAATCTGGTTTCTATGGGGGAGGATGAGGGGGGGGGGGGGGGGGGGGGGGGGGGGGGGGGGGGGGGGGGGGGGGGGGGGGGGGGGGGGGGGGGGGGGGGGGGGGGGGGGGGGGGGGGGGGGGGGGGGGGGGGGGGGGGGGGGGGGGGGGGGGGGGGGGGGGGGGGGGGGGGGGGGGGGGGGGGGGGGGGGGGGGGGGGGGGGGGGGGGGGGGGGGGGGGGGGGGGGGGGGGGGGGGGGGGGGGGGTAAGCAAAGCTTGTAGTAATTGAATCCTGTATGGTTTCAAATGTAAACGTCGGCGTAAAACACGCCATACTGATGTTGAAGGAATGTTAAGTTCCCTACCAGCACGGCGAGTGGATTTTTGCGGGCTACGGGCGAAACTGTCGCGGATGCGCTCCACGTCTTCATTGGACACACGTGGACGACCCGATGATTTTGCTTTACAGAGACAGCCTGTATCAGTAAATTGCTTATACCATCTTCTTATGCTCTGGGCTGTAGGAGGATCAGCACCATATGTGGTACGAAATTCACGTTGCACGGTAATCACAGACTCACATCTAGCAAACCGTATAACACAAAAAGCATTCTGTTGTTTGGATGCCATTTTGTCAATAACTGAGCTGGGCGTTGACAGAAGCGCGCTACTGCTACCTAGCGGAAAACACTCGTAACTTGAGAGCTTCCTCTTACTGACAGTACACTGTTCTATCAAATCGGACTTATAGATGAATAGCAATAAATTTTTAAAATCAGATGATTCTTTTTGAAACGCCCTGTATTAAATGGCTTAGTCCAATATAACAGCGACTTACCTCTTGAAGGAGCCTACTGATTCACTGAAAAAGTCAATGTCAGAGGCAACCATACTCCCAAGCCTCAGCAGTCTGGATAAGCCATTGTGGTACGCGTAGTTAGTCGCCTGGAAACGTCTGTGGAATAATGTCTTAGAGCGAGTACCACGTGGAGTGCAGAAATCAATGATGTAGAGTAGATAGGGGCAATCCAGGAGACCATTGGCAAGCTTGAAGAGAGTCACCAAGTCAGAGGGTTGACGCGTCAAGTGAAGTGGAGAAAGTCCAAGACGGGCGCAAACCTCACTCACAGGGGTTGTGCGGTATGTGTATCAAAGCCGGGGACCAAGCAGCCTGATGAATCGGTTTTGGATACTCTGAAGCTGTTCTATGTGGTTGAGCTGATATGGTGACCAGATGACCGAGCCATATTCCAGGATAGGGCGCATCAATGATTTATAGAGGCATACAAGGGTAGGAGGTGAAGTGAAATCCCTAGAGGTTCTGAATAAAAACCCCAATAAGGAGTTGGCCCTTGCTGTAACTTGGATATGCTCTAAGGGGCTGAGGGATGGAGTCATAACTACACCCAAGTCCTTCACCCTATAGACCCTCTTGAGAATGGCCTTATCAAGATGGGAGTCATGTAAATAGATACGTATATACGTACAATAAAGGATTTCTGTACATACATACATACATAACCCACCCGCCCTCCCATACACGTACGATGGTATACGAAAAGTTTCAACCCACCCGCCCGCCCATACACGTACAGAGGTGTTGATATAGCTATATACCACTGTACAGTAGTATTGACCCACCCGCTCACCCATACACGTACAGTGGAATTGACCCACCCATACACGTACAGTGGTACTGACGAGCGGTCATTATTATAAGTAGCAAACAAATAAGCTTTTGTATGCATTATAATCAATAATGATAATCCGAGCAAATATTTTAGCTGCATTCAGTAACTTTTCAACAAAATCCCCCCACCCATACCCACCCGCCCACCCATACAAGTACAGTGGTAGTAACCCACCCACCCACCCATACACATACAGTGGTAGTAACCCACCCGCCTACCCATACAATTACAGTGGTAGTATACCACTGTACGTGTATGGGTGGGTGGGTGGGTCAAAACCACTCTACGTGTATGGGTGGGTGGGTGGGTTAATATATAATCTGTACGTGTATATATAACATACTGTACGTGTATGGGCAGCTGGGTAGGTCCACACTCTGTACGTGTATGGGCGGGCGGGTGGGTCCACATACTGTATGTGTATGGGTGGGTGGGTCCACATACTGTACGTGTTTGGGCGGGTGGTGTGGTAACGGAAGTACCACCTAACGTGTATGAGTGGGTGGGTGGGTCAATATCACGTGACGTGTATGGTTGGGCGGGTGGGTCAGTGCCACGTAACGTGTATGGGTGGGCGGGTGAGTCAGTACCACTGTACGTGTATGGGTGGGCGGGTGGGCTCATGCCACTGTACGTGTATGGGTGGGTGGGTGGATTAATACCACTGTACATGTATGGGTGGCCTTATATGTGTGTTCAGTACATGTAAGGATGGGCGGGTGGGTCAATACCACTGTACATGTAAGGATGGGCGGGTGGGTCAATACCACTGTACATGTAAGGATGGGCGGGTGGGTCAATACCACTGTATATTTGTAGAAGTACCTACTTTACTACTTTACAAATATACTCGTTGACTAAGAAACTTATTAAATATTAGCAAACATGTCTTTATATCTATTTAGTATACAGGTATACAGGGTAAATACCACTGTACGTGTATGGGCGGACAGAGAGAAGATGAGTACTTCCTCCAGTACCACTGAGCCTGTAAAGTGGGCGGATGGCCAGTTCCACTGAGCCCGTATGGGTGGGCGGGTGAGCCAGTACCATTGAGCCCGTATGGATGGGCGGATGAACCAGTACCACTGAGCCCGTATCGGTGGGCGGGTGAGCCAGTACCACTGAGCCCTATTTTACGATCTTCTCCAGTGAATAATTTTGAGCATTCAAGCCTTCGACTCTCCACGCCTGAAGGAGAGCACCTCACACTTTAGGACATTGAGTTCAATTGCATTCTCTCTGCTCCAGCCTCTAATCGCAACAAGGGAGCTTTGCAGGTTCGTTAAGTCATCGGACGAACGTACTCTTCTGAATATCTTCATGTCATCTGCATAGATAAGGTACTGGGAGGTAATTATGCTGCCAATATCGTTCATGAAGAGGATAAATAGAAGCGGGCCAAGGTGAGAGCCCTGAGGGACTCCAGACAATACACTGAAAGGTCGTGAGAAGGAGCCATTGCATTTCACAACAAGAGTTCTGTGTCTTAGGTAGCTATCCATCCATCGAAGAAGAGAGCCCCTCATACCGTAACCCTCAAGCTTGGCAATCAACAAGGAGTGATTGACCTTATCGAAGGCTTTTGAGAGGTCCAAATAGATGCAGTCCAGCTGGCATTGATCGGTGAATGCTGACATGACACACTCTTGAAATTCAAGTAAATTGGTTACCAAGAGCGGGACCGTAGGAATCCATGCTGTGCTGGGGAGATGCATTTGCTAAGGTGGAAGTACAGATGGTCCATAACGATGCTCTCAAACACCTTGGCAATAGCAGGCTGTATAAAAATTGGACGATAATTCCTCACGTTGCCATGGTCACCAGTCTTAAGGATGAGAACGACAAATCCTTGCTTTAAAATTGAGGGGACAGTTCCATTAGTTAAGAGAGTAGAAAACATGATGGCAAAGTGAGAGGCTAAAACAGGTGCACAAAACTTGAGTAGAAGTGGTGGAATGTCGTCAGGACCAGCTCCCTTGTTAGAGTCTAAGGTTTCAAATACACTTATGTTTGGTGTATTTGTGATCACACATTTAAGTAAGCTTGGGCCTATAAAAAAATAGGCCTACACAAAACAGAATCCAAATGAACAACATTTGTTATGGAGCCTGGTCAATAAAACAAATTTTGAAAAACTAATTTCAAGAAAGTAAGTTAAGCTATGCACTTTCTTGAAGCTTCTGGAAATACGATTTGTTGTTGAAAAAGTTGTAAAGTACCGGTATGAATTTCTGATTTTTAAGGAGTTTGAATTTAGCAAAAAAAATAAAAAACTAGTTTTTTATGTAGTTGTTAAAACCAACGTTTTAAAAATCAGAATGTTGTAACTATTTTCTTCATTTTAGGCTACTTGTTTTTGTAATGCTGAAAAGGAATATAATTGGTTTTGTAATAAAATAAAATTTTCGGGCTGAAAAATACATTTTTAATCTTCTAACCTAACATATCCCAACTATCCTATTCGGACGCAAAACAGTTAGAACATTTAGTCTTTGAAGAAGTGAAATATTAGTTCAAATGTTCCGTTTGTTACAAAAGAATGGCTGGATTACTATTACGTCGTAATAGCAGTGTATACCAATATACCAAGTATCTGATGTTTGGAGACCTGACACATAAAAAAACAACCACTATCACAGTGTTTAAAAATTGGGGCCCTATAAAGGCATCACCTAAAAGACCGCATCGAGGTACTAGTGCACAGGTCACTCATTTCAAGTTGGTGAGATGGTGTTTGAAAGTGGCCTTGTTGGATTAAAAGACTAGTTTGTTGTTAATTTAGATATATTTTTCATTAGTATTTCGTTGGTGAATCTTTATTAATTTATTATTGTTTTCATCATTTGAGTGAAGTGAGCCTTGAATAGGACAACTATGGCAGGGGAGGCTAAGAGAAGTGAGCCCTTAGAATCTAGAAATAAATTAATTACTATCTATAGCATAAAGTAAGCTTTGTTTAGAACTTTATGTTGTCAATGCATTCGTTTTTTAGACCAGTCCCAACGGTCGTTCATTCGACATTCAAACTGGAGACAGGCATGTCATTTCTGTTAACCTTCAAGAACCCCTGGATGAACTGATGACTGGTTTAGTGGAGATTCAAGGTGTGGTAAAAAACAAGGACACAATATTGTGTGACTATTTAATCAATTTCCCACCAGAAATGGCAGAAACATTTGGTAAGAGCTGTTATTTTATAGTTGTTTTCATTTTTTAAAGTAGAATAAGTAATCTGTTGTCTTCCATGTTATAGTAGTACTTTTTAGGGGTTTTAATAAAAATGATTTATAGAAGTAATAAATTAGCAGTTAATTAATATTAATACTTCGCAATCTATACAAGGTGTATGTTCAAAAATATTTCAGAAATTGATCTATTGGCCAAAAAAGAGATAAACTGTTCAAGTAGTGTACAGTATATCTTAAAATGCTTATTTTTCCAGAAATACCCATTTTATTAGTTACTAAATGATTTTTCTCCAAATACAACTTTTAATCAGTTGAATCAAACATTTTATATTAGGCCCACTCATCCTTCAAATATCAAATTCTGCATAGCTCATCCTTATTTTTGGTGTCAAAATGGTTAGGATATTAGTTATTTAAGCTAAAATAACTAAAAAACTTACATTTTTGTAAACTTTATTAGAAAAATTAAAATAATTCTGATACATAAAAGAAAATCTATAAACTTATGATTTTTCTGTTGTTTTATTTCCATTTTTGTCTTGTACGCCTGTTGTTTTGGGTGTGTATCCTTTCTGAAAATGTCTTACTGTTGCATAATTTTAGGTTAGGTTAAAGGGCACTAGGCCAGGAATTAATATATTGGAGAGATAGGACATCAGCAAACTTACCTTAAAAGACAAGTTCACTAACACCAGAGTAGTAGTAACAAACACAAAATAAACACAATCTCACAAATTTTCAACACCACTGGCATTTTCTTCAGGTAAGTAGAGAGAGAGAGACTGAAATGGAGCCGGCGCAGGTATTCACAGTATGTTCGCCACATATGGCCATTGTTTTCAGCCTCACCTGCTTCCTGTTCAGAATCAGTTTTGTGGCCACTAAACTGCTGTTCATCTTGCTCTTCAAGATCTTCATCTAAAACTGCTTCTTCATCCAACTGTCTTTCGTCTTGGTCCGAAAATTTATCATAATTTAGTCACATTGGAGTATTTTGTCGATCCCGATCAATATCTGTGGCTTATAAAAGAGTAGCAATATATATAAAATAGGAATAATAAAAATGGTTCATATACATTATATGTATAAACTTAATAAGAACTAATAACTGGTAGAATAAAAAGGCTGGTTGACAAAAATAACTGTATGTCCAATACACGCACTTGAGCACTCCGCTCACTGATATAAACTGAAGGGGTATGTAGCGTTTATTTATAGCGTTTAAAAGTAGGTCTGTGGGATAAGAGGAGGAATAAACTGTTTATTTTACGAACGAAAAAGCTAATCTGGGAAGGTACACTCAGTATTAAAAGTTTCTGATGGTAAATTTTAGTTGTACAGTAAAAAAACACTCCTGACTGAGTGTGGCGCTCAGGTGCATGTTTTTCTTACGGGTTAAAGATGCATCAAAACTAGGGGACTACATTGGATCTGTAATATATTATATATATTTTACAATTGTAGCAAAATTAGGAACCGACTTATCAACACTATTACGATGCAATATAAAAGTGCTGTACCAGGTACGACTTAAGATCGAAAGATAAAAATCTGCTAGCCTTAAAAGGCATGGCTTTAGATCAGAAAGGTTTAGTAAATTATCATCTCATCCACTTTTTATTCCTTTTATTAAACACTTTATTATTATATGCCATAGAAACTTCTAGATTGTGTATGGACATAATATTATGTGGAATTCTGGAACAGTTTTCCAATACAATGCATTCTTTCTGTTCATTTCTCTGTATGTATAAAATGGATGCAGGCCTTCAGCCTTAAGTAACTAATGATTAGTTCAATAATACTGGTATCAGTGTAAGTATCCTATTCATATATAATATTCATCAAAATTAGTACCGTTACTATGCTAATGACAAAAAAAAAACTATTTTAATCTTATTAGTTCTGTTACCTATATTATTATATCTAAACATACACCAATAATCCTGTTTTTTAATAAATACATACAGCAATTTTCCCTCTAAATAAAATAAAAGTTTTGATGAATCTATAAGTTTTTAAATAAATAATAATAAGGGGGGAAAAGAGGTTCTGACATGTGTTATTTTCATAAGTGTTTAGGTTTTTAATTAATGATTTCTTTCATAATGAATTGCCTCCGGACCACTGTTTAATCATATAATCATACTAGAGTATAATTGGTCAGATGGCGACCGGATTCGACAAACTCGTGTAGTTATTCTCAAGCCGAAAATACATAAAATCTTCACTCTTGTGAGATCGTCATATGTCTTTAAAAACACTGAACACACACGAATGGACGATGCACAAAAAACACAAAGCAGACACTTGTTAAAATTAAAAAGTGGCAGAGACACGGTCGGTACACGGCGCGGGTGGTGCAGGTTGCGAGTCTAGACTGACGCCGTGACCTTGCACAATCTTGCTCCCACACCCCCTCTCAAAGTTTTTATCAGGTTCCTTACACTTTGTTATAATTCCCTCGATGTTTGAGGCTGTTTAATAGAGAAGGTTTGATTTGAAGGAGGATTTTCATTTAGAATAAACTGGGATTGTTGTTTTCCGGCCTTATAAATGTGGTATTCCTCGATCGTGTCTAAATAAACCTCTGTCTTTATGTATCTGTAATATTTCAAAATTTTTATTAATGCCAGAATAATTATGATTGGAGTTGATTAGATGCTCAGCATAGGAAGAGGTTTGTTTCTGAGTGGTTTTTAGGCAGGTTTTCTTTGAAACGAGCTTTGAATGAACACCTGGCCTCTATGTTTGGCCTATATAAAAACTCGGGCAGCTGTCACAATTAAGTTTATATACTCCTGTTGCTATAGTTTTATCTGAAGAGAGTGGTTTCCGTGCTTTTAAAAAAGAATAAAGTTTATTTTTTGTTCTGAAAGAAAGTTTCACTTCATTTTTGGCCAGTTCACTCCTTAATGTGCCACTTAGATTATTTCGAAATCTGTGGATATATACGTTGTTTTTTTTTTTTTTTTTTATCTAAAGAGGTGGCTTTATTTTTATGTTTAAGGATAAGCTTATCAATAATGTCACTGGAGTAGCCATTATAGGTAGCTATATATTTAATGGTGTTTAATTCATTATTGTAATCATCTTCATTCATTGGGACAGAGATTAACCTATTGACAAAGCTGTGGTAAGCGGCTAATTTCTGGCTATGAGAATGGTGCGAAGTGCTGTGTATTGTCTGAAGTGTTGTAGTGGGCTTTCTATAAATTTTAAATTCGAACTTGTCTATGGTCCTTCGTATTGTCAGGTCTAAATAGTTAAGTGCTCTGTTGATCTTTTCCTCTAGTGTTAATTTAAGATTTTTGTGCATGCCGTTTAAAAATATATCTCAAACTTTTTAATTGCCTCTTTGTTCCATTAATCAGTACTATGGTATTGTCTCTGGTATGCAGAATCTCTGCATAAATAATTGATATCCAGACTATCACAAACGTTAGTGTATGTCCCCAGTGATATATTTACTTATTTATTATTATGATGATAGTTAAATTATATTGACTTGCTTCATGCGTTCTTAAATTGTCTTTTTGCTTGGTAAATAAGTGACTGTGTTTCATAAACTAAGGAACTGCTTACGTATAAAAATGTGATAATGATTAAGATAGTTGCTGTATTAAAATAATTAGTCATTAACCTTTTGTAGAGATTTGTCACGTAGAAAGGGTTAATGTTACTGTTAAAAGAAGTATGAACGTGTACACTACTTGTGAATGTTGCTTGGGTGTTAAATGATGAGATTGGAGAAAGTGTGCAAGTAGTTTGCATCTTCTACTCTGATAACATATTTTTAAACTTTTGTGTAATTAACTTATAGAGGCCTAAGTATTATTGTTATTGTTTCAGATATGGAACTGGATAATGAAGCAGCAATTTTAGTAAACAATGTTCCAAACCCTTGGAGATAGGTTATATTTACTAATGTAATTTTCTTCTATCATTTAGCTGTCTAATATTTCCATGGTATATACTGATTCAGATTGTAATATATTTATTCAGGTCTAAAAGTTGTTCTTTGTTACTGGTCTATTTACTTGGTTATGTACAGTGGTGGCAGAAGTTAGGGGTCAGATAATAATTAAGATCAACTTCCCCCTCCCCCCTAAACCGTAGGAAGGGGTCAGGGGATCATAGAAGAAACATTGAATACTAATAATATCCACTATGCAAGATTAAAATAAAGGAAATACAAAATGTATGTAACTTAGTTACAACTTAAGGAGTGAATCTCAAGAAAACAAAAAATATTTTCACTTAAATTGTTAAGGTTGTCAAGTTGCTACTCGTCTTTCCAGCATCTTCAGCAATGGCTGAAAGTACTTTTTTTGCATGCGTTGACTGAAAACGCGACTTCCATTCCCCAATGACATACAAGAGATTGAACCTTCCATCTTATCCATTCATAAAGACATGGCAAAATAACAAGAACTTTACAAGAATGTTTGCCAGTATAGTGGAAAGTCAAAGATTAGTTTTCAGACATTTCAAAGACTAATTCTTATTTTTAATTAGTAATCACTGATGCTTATGGGTTATCTGAGCAATCTTACAACATTTTTAATTTCTCAACAATTAGTTTTTCTGTAAATACATTATTTGCAACATACCTATTATTATTTAACCCTTTCCACTCTTTAAGAAATGTCCTCTGGGTTTGTATGGCCACTGTGAGTGGCCACAGCCATTTCTGTGACAACTTGTAATTTTTGTTCTTGTAAATGTCCCTCCAGATCACAAGGCCATGTGAGTGGCCAGCATGAAAATCGTTGAACACTTGCACGGCCACTGTCAGTGGCCATGATTCAGTTCTGCGTTAAGTATATTTTTTTAAATATTATTCCTCTGTAAGGTGTTGTAACCTGTTGAGAAACTTTGAAACTAAGCGTCTGTCAGTTTCTCACATTTTAGACAGCTGCTATGTTCCATAGATCTAACCTCTCTGCCTCAGTGCTCGCAAGCCACTAATTAGTGTTTGTGTTGCTAAGTGATCAGTCGCCAAAGAAATAAAATAGCCATACATTTTTCAAAATTTATTATTAATTATATATAACTGTTTTAGTTCCAGTTACGTTAGCATTTTAGTATTTAGTGAATATGGAGAGAAATTATAACTTATGATCAGGGAAAAGATAACTTATAATATCTGAGACTTACACGAAACAAACTCACAAATATTCTTTCACTTCTCTTAAACTGTTATTGTGGTACAACGTAGTTTTAAAGTTATAATTAAAACAAAGTTATGTAAATTACATGAGGCTTTATATGTCCATTTTCCATATAACGAGTTGTCTAGGAGTGAGAACTGGCCACTGCCAGTGTCCTTTCAAGTGCAAAGGGTTAAACCTACTCAGCCCCAATATTCGTTATAAGAGTAATCACATTATATTAGGTAAATGTTTTCCAAGTAGCTGAAATATAAAAACATACGGGAAAAGTAAATTACTAAACTGATTATTGTTTTGTGTTAAGCCAAATGAAACTTATCACAAAATAAATGTTTAAAATATTGGTCACTGGTATATAACTTTCATGACTCCACCTAATATTGGTGACTCATCTTACAAATTCTATTTGCTTTCTTTTGTGACAGTGCTCGGGCAATGCAGTTAGATATTGACTAGTAGGCTACTATTTGTTCTGTTAGACTAACATGAATATATTCAATCTATGGAAAGACATAAAATATCTAAATAAAGACTATCTAGTCCTGTTTCTAATATTCTAATTTGTCACCATAGAACATACTGCCCTTCTATGCTAAGTTTATGTTAGGTTAGTGTAAATGTGATTTCTTGGTGTAATAATTTTCAAAATTGTTCTGGGGGGCTTAGTCCCTGGACCACTCTTACCCCCTGAAGGAACTCCTAGACCTGCCTCGCTTTTTTCACAATCGATGTACTTGCTCAGAATTCCTTCTGCTGCCACTGGTTATGTATTTGTTAATGTAATGTTCTTCAGTTTTTTTCACTAAAAGTTTGGAATATTAAGGTCTTAAATTAATTGTCTTTCAACTGATTAAATCACTCACAAATACAATGAGTTAATTTTTAAGTTTAGTTTGTCTTTATTTTTGTTTTCCTAAAACCTTAATTCTATGACTGTTAATAAATATTGAAAGTTGAAACTTAACATAAAAAGAGAAGACATAAAATAAAGAGAAAACCACTTATTGATTCATTGCATGGATAGATTGTGAACCCTTATTGCATGTTGAGTAAAAAGTATAAAACAGTTTTTTTCTAGTTAAATAATTGATGCAATCAATAAGTTTTGACTCTAATTTTTATAATTTTTACTATCAAAAACTTCTGCAATTGATTATCGTACAGACTGGCGATGGTTACTGTGTCATAATCTTAGCTCAAGTCTGTCTCCTGAAATATTTTATTCTTCGTATTTATGAAAGCTTTTTTTAAATTTTTGTTGAATGTGCCTTTTTTTATCTGAGCAGATTAGATTGCAACAGCAATCCATTGCAACATTGGATAAACAAATACATCAAGTTATTTAAGGACCATTTTATTAAATGGAGTCCCAAAGATACAGTTGTTATTATTTTTTTTTTTCAAAGCTTTACTTGTCAGTTTACATTCAAAGGTATGCAGGTTAGAGATTCAGACCTCGTATCTTGCACTCGGCAGTGGTAAAGAGTAAAGATTCATCATATCAGTCACTTGCACTAGGAAACAGTGAGTACGCTTGCCTTCTTTTGGATCTCTTAATAGCTCTGTCAAACCCCGATAAACTATCAAACACAAGAAATGCCAGCAGCATTTAAGGGCACGGGTCATTTTGAATGTCCATTAACACATTGAGTGCTAAGGTGATATTTTTGTTTTCACCATCTGTGACTGCATATATAAATTAAAAACTAACCATTGGCTGAAATTTTTTTTTCAAAAACTTATTTTTGTGATTTTGTAGTTTCAATTTATGACTATCAGAAGTAGACTGTATAGGTGGAAAGTTCAAAATAATGTATTTTCAAGTCGGCCATCAGCCCCTGGCAAATGACTGCCAAAAAATTAATGTCCAAGATTTTGTACACCACTCTGTTTTGTATTAAACTAGTTAGTAATATAAGGAATTAAGTAAAACACATGAAAAATATTAAAAACGACTATGTTTTTTTGTTTAAACTTCACTCACCAGTTGATATGAGTCTAAAGGCCTGTGCGTCAACTTTATCTAAAAAGTGAAGTAACGACCGTTGGCTCAGTGAGGATTCAAACATTGGAAATTGCCCTCCGCAGTACAAAGCCTTATCCACTGAGCCACTACGCCAGCAAATATTAACAGGGTCCATTTCTAAAATGTTCTCCCAATTTGTCTAATCTGAGATCAATTTTTCAAAACATTCTACAGAATACAATTCAGGTTGGTCAGGGCGCTTATAATATAAATACAGTCTTTTAAATTTTTCATTCTTTGCAGTAGGCTCTACATCTTCTTTGCATGATTATAGGCTATTCAAATTTTCTCGTAAAAACAAATTACAAACAGCAATGAAAACTCAAAAAATAATCGAGCGTGATAATAGGCCTATAAATTGAGTTGTTGAACACCATTTTCCATTCTTTTGTGAATCCCTCTGGTCTGAGGAAGGTGAGTGTGGTTCACTGAAATCAATCACCATAATATTTGTGAATTTTGTACTTGTATTGTATTATATTTATGCTTATATTGTAATGTATTTGTGTTGTGTGACGTTTACTTGTAGGCTTCTGTAAAAAATAATCAGAAAATGAAAACCAAGTCCTACTCCTAGTATACCATAGAAACGTCAGACCTTTTAGCAAGCAAACCCAGCAAAGGCTGGGCGAAGATTAATTTAATAATGTGAGTAATACATTATGGCCAACTTGACGACCTTCAGCCACCAACAGTGACAACCACTTGGCCGACTAGGCGGCCTCACTGCCACTAGTGGTCGGAAAAGTTGACCAACTTTACGGCCATGTAGCACTGAATGTGTTACGCATTTGCATTGTTAACATTTGCCAAGTCATATAGAATAAGCAATCAATATGAAAGTGACACTTTTAGCAATGAACGTTTTTATGGAACATCTAAGGATGATCAAATCCTTTTTTACTAAAACTTAAGCAAAAGCTAGCTGGTGTTTGGTTCTTTAGTCCCTGGACCAGAATATCTTTACCAATTTGTTTTGAAATTTTCCTGGTTAGTTAAAAAAATTTTTATATATATTAATTTTGTGAAGTGCTCAATAATATTACTTTTTTGAGCAAGAAAGACACTCCAAAAATCCTTCGTCACTTTTTATGTCTTTACATGGGTCCATCTACTAAAATAAATAAGAATTAGGAGTGTGCGATCCAGAAAATCTTTTTCGATTCGATGTGGCGATGCGATTAAAAGAATTTCGATTTAATGTTACTCGATTCGATGCACACATTTAGAATTCATGGTTTTTATGAAGTTTTTGAAGGGGCAGAGTATCAATAATACCTTTTGTTACAGGTACCGTATCTCGCCAGTACAAAGAAAGATAATTTAACCCTTTGATTGCCGGGAAAAAAAATTGTGAAAATCGCTCAAAAGTGCCAGGTTACTATCATAGGAATGTCTGAAAAATGCCAGACATGTTCCAGGAAAAACGTAAGCGTTTACTGAAAAAAAATATATTTTCTTTAGTTTTCAAGATATTTTCATTTTGTTTTATTAAATCGTGTCTAATTAGCCGTTCTAAATACTTAGACAGTCAAAATATAAATTTATCCACTAAACAAGAAAATATAAAAAAAATGTAACTTTTTTCTGTAATTTATTTCACTTTATTTCAGTATTGCAATTTGGAAAAAAATCTAGAGCCAGTTAGTAGATTATTTTCAGAAACTACACTATTTTGTCTGTGTAGACCTAAACCACAATAAATCACAAATGTTTTAAATAGAATTTCGGGGTTTAATAGATTTGTTTAACACTAAGCATGCTTATGTAGTTAAGTCAAAAGAGGGACAAACATAGGACAAGCTAGTAATGAAGAAAGTTGATGGCTCTGCATTAAATTATTTAAATTTAAATGCCAATAGTTGTTCTTTACTGTTGTGGGGGAGTAACTGGTCAAAATTATAAAAATGTAATTTGTTACAGTTAAAATAATATATTTCACAGGCAAAAAGAAGAATATGATATTAAAATTAATTGAACATCAACATATACAAAAAAATTTAATTTATTGAGTTTTTTATAAATATTTCCCAATAAACAGGTCGAAAATAGATGTTAATTGAGTTGTTTTTAATAATTAATTAATGTTTAGTTACACTTTTTTAATGCAAATAATCTTGAGTAATGTATTTTAGAAGACAGTGCCAACGGACTAACTGAATTGGAATCAATGAACATCAATTATTAAAAATGCATCACGTTTGAATTTATAAAAAAAATAAGACAAGACAATATTTTGATTGGGAAATGTTTTAAAGATGGACTGTAGAGGCCAGGTACCCTATCAGACAGGAAATGATAACAAAAGACATGATAACTGAATGGACTGGTGTTATTAGCAAAATTCGAAAACAAAGTTGAAGATATAATTATTTTGCTGTTCCAATTATTTACGCAACAATTTATATTATTTGTTATCAAGTACGGATTCAAAAATAATTGCCGACTAACTGAAATAGATGGACTGTCTGTGTTCTATAGATTCGTGTTGCGCTCTACGCACGTAAATTACAATACTCA
Organism: Stictocephala bisonia; assembly: GCA_035578905.1. Taxonomy (NCBI): domain Eukaryota; kingdom Metazoa; phylum Arthropoda; class Insecta; order Hemiptera; family Membracidae; genus Stictocephala; species Stictocephala bisonia. The sequence continues at coordinate 3,057 of JAQJVL010001685.1, read as the reverse complement.
TATGCATTGCTTGATGGACTTACTCAATCAGTTGGAGTTATATCTCCAGGTCAAACTGTATTCGTTATCGCGACATAATCAGGTTTGTATCCGGTCACGCTCATCGCTGTCTACTTAGAACGACAACAAACTAGAGTAGTAATCATTTTACAACTATTTTATTATAAAATATTTTATTTAAAACATCTAAGTAGTAGTTCTAAAAGACGCACCAATAAATATTAGAGATTTAAAGGAATTTCTTCTAAATAATTTGTCATTTTGGCGCATCATAATTATTCTAAAACATCTATATTGCTTATGCATTGAGGCACTATCGATGCATCACGTTACTTTCGATGCATAGACATTTTGATTAGTCCTGGATCAAATTGCATCGATTTTTCGATGCATCGCACACCCCTAATAAGAATAGCACATTATTATATAATTATTTTTCATATTTGTCATAACATGAATGCTTAGAAGGTTATGTTTCTAAAACTAGCATGTTTTAATGAACAAAAAGGGTTGATTATGTAATGCTATTTATTCCAACCAAATTAATATAAATAAATCTAATTATGTTAATCTTAGTTGTGTGAACTATTTTATTTTTGTGAATTACTTTCAACACGTCTATTGTCGTGTTAGATATCAAATGTAAACAGATTAACTTGAAAAGATTTTAGGGGCCACAACTCCAGGGTTGAGACTAGGAATGGCAGTAATATATTGATGTATTGAAAATGTATTTCATAACTATCATTAATATCGATATTTTTGTTCGATATATCATTAAATATTGATTCAATTCTCTTTTCTCAAAATCATCACCATTCTAATAAAAAACATTTGAATATTCTTTTATGTTTAAAAAACATGCAATTGAAACAAGGAAGTAGTTTTATTCTGATTTTTACGTAAGGTTACCAATACGCTCTATATTATATTGTTAGACCAGATGAGATTCTAGGCCTAGCAAACATGACGTTTATGTCCACTAATGAACTACTTTGTTTAATTTTTTTTTTTTTTTGTATTAAAAACAAAATTTGTATTACAAGCCTTAATGTATTTTTATATATCAAAAGCAGTAAAAAATCAATTCTTTATTTAATGAATTAGATAATATTTGAGTGTATGATTATTCTTATTTACAATTTTTTCCTTCAACCCCACAGACTAGGGCCCGTAACTTGTTTCGTGTAGGTACATGTATTGAATTTTTACAAATAATTATCTATTCGGTTATTCTAAATAGTAGCAGAAAAACATGGAGAATTCTTTTGTTATCATAAGATAAGATAAATCAGTAAACAAAGTTTAAATGTTGCTTATTTTTTACTCACTGCAATGTCAAATGCTTATATGAGTTAAAGTAAAGTCATGAAAGTTATTATGAGGATATTTTTCACAAATTATTAGTATGAATTGTTCTCTTCATTTGTGATTGCTTGTGTTTGTATACATGACCAATAGAAACTAACCTAACTCATCTGTTAGTTTATTTTTGTTCTATTAAATAAAATATTCCTTTAAACTGAGTTAAACTATTGAGCTACAATAAAATTTCCCTTATTAGCTCACTACTTGAATAAATAGTTAAAATGAGCAGCATGGAAATAAAAATGTTGTGATCACAAAACACTTTATCACAATCATGAAGTGGTACTTAAACTGAGGAAATTATTTTTTATATATTTATTTTTAAGAAGTGGGCTTAAAAGACAAGGTAAGGTTGATTTAATAGAATATTGTGGCTTTTGTCCTTATTTAGTTTTAATAGTTTTATTCGTTCAACACAAAGCTAGAAGTTAACAATTTTTAGGAAGTGTTTCTTGTTACATGTGTATTCTAAAGAAGAACTTGCTGGTATGGATCTAATTTTGTGATGTTGGTATGTCTTTTGTCTCTGAATCAGATATTGTATACAGTTTTGGATTGTATTTAAAAATTTTGGGATGAAATAGACATAAAATCCAAGTCTGGGAATACTGATTATCAGCTGCCAAGATAATTGATTGTTGTTGGTTTTTGATTGACACTGGTAAGTCAGATAAGTGGTTGACCTTTGGGAGCAGTTCTACAATGTATGTAACAGAGAGTGGATCTAAACTTGTTCGTGCCTTCTCTAAAATCCCAGGACCTATATGTTTGCCTGTCATTGGCAACCTCTACCTTTACAAACTAGGTGAGTATCCAGGAATTTAATGTAAAACTGGATATTTCATGCAAAGTCCTATATTGTGAATAAATTTAAAGATATTTAGTTCCTCATTCTACAATTTCTCAAAATGTACAAATCATAAATACAAAATCAAATATATGAATAAAATAAATAAGTCTTCATTTAAACATTATAATAAAATATATATTTACAATTCCAAATTAATAATTTTTCTTAAATAAAAATGTCTTTATATACAGTACAGCCTCGGTTATCCGGCCTAATGTGGCGAAGATCAACCCGGATAAAACATAAGTCATAAATAACTTCGTATTATTGGAGAAACACGTTCAGTAACTGATAACAGACAGCACGTGTAAGCTGAGCACCTACAATTGCATGAGACACATCGCGTTCTGCAGCAATTGTAATGAAACGAACGATGTATATCAGCGCCAACTTTGACACTGCTTGTGGGTGTGTACGTAAAATAGACTCTTCCAGCCAGCCACACTGAACAAAAGTAAACACCATTACCAGCTTGTATCTTCAGGTGCATTATTAAATTATTACGCAGTAACAAGCATTGTCGTATATAATCAATGGTAACAAGCGACCGCTTGTCAAGAGATGGTGACGAGTCAATACAGTACTTGCAATTTGCGAAATGCAAAACCAAAACATGTGTACGACATTTGCATTTCAAAACTAAAAGGCGCTTACGATTAATTGTAATTTTATCTGGTAAATAATTTTATTGTTATCTACTTGCTGAACCGGATGACACGTACTGCTGTATAATCGAGGTTGTACTGTAGTACGAAATATAGGGCCTCCAAGACTAAGCCTCTTAGGTGGATCCAGTACATTTTTTTCTACTTATATACTGTCAAAACAGTGACTAATAC